>JAADYK010000691.1:0-15420 GCA_023338225.1 Halophytophthora batemanensis
AGTCTTCGTCATAGTCCACACCATCCACGGAGATCCCCTTGCGCTCGAGTAGCCATCCGTTCTTGGCCAGCGCAAGCCCTGTACCAATACCCACGTCCAGCATTCGACTCTTTTCGGGTACGCTCTGCAGCACCTCCGTGTGCCAGTCCGTCGTCATCTTCACGATCAACGCATCGTAGATGCGCGCTCGTGTCACACGCAAGAGTCCATACAACGTCAAGCCTCGCAGGGCCGTCATCGCCGCCGCCACCGCTAGCGACGCAACACTGGGGCTCGTCATGCTGCGCATTTTGCCCAATGAATCCCCCCCAATCTGACGCAATTATTCGACGCTCCGATAAAGTACGGGATAGAGCCGGTCACTACTTTTCGCAAAGCGACACAAAAAGCTCGGAGATCGGCGCTGGTCTACTTCACCACCTCGCACACTAGCCGTAGCAGGAGCTGCAAGCCGCCACCATGGAGGAGCTGTACGCAGGCAAATGCATCTTCCTCACGGGTGGCACCGGTTTCCTGGGCAAGGTGCGTCTCACGCGCGCGCGCGCACGCACGCTTGAACATGAGCATACCGCGGGAGGTCTCCAGGCCGTTTTGCTGTTGCGAGGGGCGCGGCCTAACGCTTTCTATTTCGTGCATGCATTGCAGACCGTCATCGAGAAGCTTCTCCGTTGTGCGCCCAATGTGGAGAAGGTAGAGCGAACCTCCCATAGCCTGTGTCATTAACAGCACCCGCCTGCAGCTCTGACCCACTAACGTCACAAATGGCGCCTCTGTATGCCACGTGCAGATCTTCGTACTCATCCGTCCGCGCAAGGGTGTAGCCCCTGCAGACCGCCTGCGCAAGGAGATCATCGACAGCCACATCTTTGACCGTCTGCGCAACGAACGCCCGGGAGACTTCCTGGCCTTCGCTATCTCTAAGCTGCATGCGATGGCAGGCGACGTGACAACTCCCGGTCTGGGGCTGAGCGACCAGGATGCCGCGACACTACGCGAGCACGTGCAGTTGACCATCCACTCGGCAGCCACCGTGCAATTCAATGAACCGCTGGAGGTGGCAGTGGAGATGAACTGCGTAGGCGCGCTGCACGCCGTGCGCTTCGTCCAGAGCTGCCCTCGTCTACTGTGCCATCTGCACGTGTCCACGGCTTACGTGAACAGCAACCGTCGCGACACGCGCGTGTCTGAAGCGCTCTACCCTCTGGAATTTGACGCACGTGACGCACTGCAAGCAGTCACCAGTGCGTCTCCAAGCGAACTGGAGCGTCTACGTGTCAACCTCATGGGCACGTATCCCAACACGTACGCGCTCACCAAGTCCATGGCCGAGCACTTACTGGTGGCTGAAGTGGGGCCAAACTTCCCGTTGGTCATCTACCGGCCCACCATCATCGGTGCCAGCTGGAAGGAGCCTGTACCAGGCTGGATCGACCAGATCGCAGGTGCTGGAGCCATCTTCCTGGCCGCCGGCATGGGAGTACTCACCATGCTCCCAGGTGACCCGCGCAACGTGGCCGACATTGTGCCTGTGGACCTGGCAGTCAACAGTATCTTGCTCTCAATTTGTGCCAAGGTGACGGAGCGGAGCGTCCAAGGACTGGCAGTGCAAGACAAGACGCTGCCGTGTCCGCTGGTGAACTCTGCAGAACTGAACCAGCCCATGGTAGTGCACTGCGGCACATCCGACCCGAGACAGAACCCTCTACGCTGGCGTGTGCCTTGTGTGCTTGTGCCCGAGTACTTCCGCAAGAACCCGCCCGCCCGTGGTCTCTTCCCGGCCAAGTTCTCCATGATCCCAACGCACCAGAGCTTCCAGGTGCAGTGGTTTCTGTCCTACGCGCTGCCGTCGTCCGTGTACTCGACGCTGGCCAATAAAGTGGGCAACCCGAAGCACATGAAGGAGGCCGCGAGACTATGGCAGCTCACATGGCGCGCCCGCACGCTCGTGGAGCTCTTCAAGCCGTTTACGGAGAACCAGTGGATCTTCACGGCCGACGCAGCCGAGCAGCAGCTTCGCCCGTTTGCCACGCGCGACTTCTGGATCGACTCTCACGAGATCGCGTGGGAGCGCTACGTGGTTAACTTTTGTGTCGGCCTCAAGAAGTACATGCTGCATGAAGATGTCATCGACGTGGACATTAAAGGTGTGGAACAGACGCAGTTGGCACTCAGCACGGGCCGCATCCTGGACTGGGACCCAGACCACCACGCCATCTCGTTCCCCGGACTGCTTTCAGACGTGGCTTGGGCCTACACGTCAAGTCGGAAGCCTGGCTACACAAAGTCGGGGCTGCTGGGGCGCTTCATGGGCATCACGGGCTGGAGGGAAGGCGTAAACCACGAGGCTTCGCACGTCCCAAGACTGCACGTCGAGTCCGTTGGTGGTCTACGCAACAGCGTTCTAGAAGCTGAGTGCGTCCGTGCAGCTATTGAAGAGCGCGCTTTGGCTCAAGGGATGGATCTGGACGACGTGGAGCGTCAAGCCGCCAGTATGCTGAGCATCATGGCCGCTCAACTGGACTACCGCTCCGTGCGCAAATTCGGCTGGCTGTTGCGCAAAGTGTGCCGCAATATGTACGACCAGATCCACGTGGACGAGACAGGACTGACCCGTATTCGCGAGCTACTGAGTGCGAGGCGCGGGAGTGTCGTGCTCGTGCCTACACACCGCTCGTACGTGGACTTCTTGCTCATGAGCTACGTCTTCTTCGCGTACAACATTCCAGTGCCCTACATTGCGGCAGGTGAAGACTTCCTGCACATGGGAGCACTTACGAAGCTCCTACGAGAGTCAGGAGCCTACTTCATCCGCCGCTCGTTCAGCGAAGACGCGCTCTACTCAGCCGTTTTTCGCGCCTACACGCAGTATCTGGTGTCCAAGGGCCACACGGTCGAGTTCTTCATCGAAGGCTCGCGCAGTCGTAGTGGCAAGCAGTTGCACCCCAAGTTCGGCATCCTCAACGCTGTCGTGGACTGCTACCTCTCGGAGCAAGTGGAGAACGTACGTGTCTTGTATGAGGACTTGGTGAATGCTTCTGTCTGTGCCTGATGGTTGTGTATTTGTATGCTTGCATTCTTCTTCCGCTTCACAGCTCTACATCGTACCCGTGACCATCGACTACGAGAAGCCGCTAGAGGTGCTACTGCACCAGAATGAACTGTTGGGCGAGGGCAAAGTCCGCGAGGTACGTCGCGATATCCCAATACTTGAAATTGCAGTCCTAGATCGATCTCCCCCCCTAATGAGCTCGGTTACTCTACTTGATCGTGCTGTAAATGCCAACAGTCCATCAGTGCACTCCTCAAGGCCATGCCTGTAGTACGCAAAAAGTTTGGCTCCATCTCGGTGCAGTTCGGCGAGCCACTGGACGTCAAAAAGCATGTGGATGCTCAGCTCGCCCGTGCTCAAGCGCAGGAGACGCTGGTATCCAGTTCCACCATGGTGGAGGACCTGGGCTACGCTATCACAGACGCACTGATCGTAAGCGCCACGTGTGCCATGTCCCACGTCGTGGCGGCCATCCTGCTGGTCTACCGTCAAGGAATTTCGAAGCAGGAGTTGGTGCATCAAGCCGACTGGCTACGACTCGAGATTTTGCGACGTGGTGGCCGCGTCGTGGGCACACAGGGACGTTCTCCCACCGCTGTAGTGGATCGTGCGCTGGAACTCCTGGACGAACTGGTCACTCGACGCCGTAAAGACCTCGTGGAGCCCGCCATTACCAGTGTACGATCTCTTTCTGCTTGTATTGGAACTGTGTCTCGCTGCTAGGACGACAGACTGACGAGTTGTGCGCTCTTGTGTCTACAGCGCGAGCAATACCCCAACATGATCGGGTTGGGCTACTACCGCAACAAAATCTTGCACTGGTTCAACCGCGAAGGTGTGTTAGCATGCGCCTACCACGCCTTGGAGGCCTTCAACGTGCCGTCGTCCGCCAGCAGCTCCGCTGGTACTCAAGGCGTAGACCGCCAGGAACTCCTAGATGGCGCGCTTTTCCTGCACGAGATGCTGGCCATGGAGTTTGTACGCAAGGACGACCGCGAGGCCGACCGTGCCCATCTGGCGCAGGCGCTTTCGCAACTGGTAGAGCGTCGTGTGCTGGTGTCGATATCGTCCGAGAGCTCTCGACTGCAGGCGGCAGACAGTGCCATGCTAGGTCTGCTCAGCACACTCATGTGGCCTTTCATCGATAGCTACTGGGTGGCCGTCACGAGTCTCTTTGCCCTGCGACCACGACGTGAAGTGAGCGCTGAGGAGCTACTCAAGAGACTGCAGTGGCTGACTGAGACCATGTACCACGAGAAGCTCATCAGCTTCTACGAGTCGTGCTCGCGAGAGACGCTGCAGAACGCTCTGGCGCTACTGGAGCGCTGGGGGGTGCTCTCCAGTCGCCGACGCGTGCACAAGGGCAAGGCGTCGTCCAAGACGCCGGCAGAACAGCTCCTGACGTTGCAACCGCGCTACGCGAGCGAGAACGAGCTGGAGCAATTGGCGCTGCGGGTGTCCAAGTTCCGCAAGCTGCCGCCAGGCGCCCAGACTGCAGCCACGAGCGAGTCGGAGCTCTTTGCGCGTCTGCCAGCGCTCTCGCGGATGTGAAGAAGAACTGGAGAGCTGCACGTTAGAGACAGCTAGTGCATAGATGCATGTGTTCGTGCGATAAAAGAATAAAAGCTGGTCATTCAAATGGGAACTCCAACTCGAGTGCTGTTGCCGACCGTAGCTACTGCTGCAGTCGGGGGCTTTCGACACGTCCAGCTGGCGTCGTTGCCAGTCAGACCGTCAGAACATGTGCAAACTCTTGAGAGCTGCTCGCTGGCGCTTACAGGTTGCCGCGAATGCGCTCCGACACGTCGCCGATGCTGTGGTGCGCGGCAGACCAGGCGCAGTGGAAGTACCCCTCGCGGTCCGTGCGCTGGTACGTGTGGCCACCGAAGAAGTCACGCTGGGCCTGCGTCAGGTTGGCTGGCAGACGCTCACGACGGAACGAGTCGAAGTAGTTGAGCGAGGCCGAGAAGCTGGGCGACGGGATGCCCGAGGCCACAGCCAGAGACACCACGCGACGCCACGAGTGCTGGCGCGCCTGCAGCTCGTTGGCAAAGTCCGGGTCCACCAGCAGCGAGATGAGCTCGGCGTCCTTGCTGTAGGCTGCCTTGATGCGGTCCAGGAAGGCGGCGCGGATAATGCAGCCACCCTTCCAGATGCGAGCGCACTCGCCCAGGTCCACGTTCCAGCCCATCTGCACACCAGCCTCGCGGATGAGGTTCAGTCCCTGCGCATACGAGCAGATCTTGGACGCGTACAGCGCCTGGCGCACGTCGTCAATGAGCTGCTGCTTGTCCACGGCCGGGATCTCCGACGGGCCCGACAGCACCTTGGAAGCAAACACGCGCTCCTGCTTGCGCGCGCTCAGGTAGCGCGAGTCCAGCGACGCCGTGATCGTCGGCGCAGCGATGGAACGCTCGGCAGCCTCCTGCACCGTCCAGCGGCCCGTACCCTTCATGCCCGTCTGGTCCAGGATCTTGTCCACCACGTAGCCGTCGTCCGTGAGGTCGTCCTTCTTGGCGAAGATCTGCGCCGTGATCTCGATCAGGAACGACTCCAGGTCGCCCTTGTTCCACTCCTCGAACACCTCCGCCAGCTCGGCGTTGGTCAGGCCACCGGCGATCTTGAGGATGTCGTAGGCCTCGGCGATCAGCTGCATGTCACCGTACTCGATGCCGTTGTGCACCATCTTGACGTAGTTGCCGCTGCCAATGGGGCCCAGGTACGTGGTGCAAGCACCGTCGTCCACCTGCGCCGCGCACTTGACCAGAATGGGCTCCAGCGCGTCGAACGCCTCCTTCGGGCCACCCGGCATAAGCGACGGGCCGTTGCGCGCGCCCTCCTCGCCGCCAGAGATGCCCATGCCCACGAAGTGGATGCCCTTGGGCTCCAGCTCGGACGAGCGACGCACGCTGTTGGGGAACCACTCGTTGCCGCCGTCCACGATGATGTCGCCAGGCTCCATGTGCTGCGCCAGGGCCGCGATGGTCATGTCCACGGGCTTGCCAGCCACCACAAGGATGATCACCTTGCGCGGCTTGGCCAGCGACGCCACGAACTCGCCCACATCCTTGTAGCCCACGAGCGGCAGGTTGCCCTCCTCCTCGGCGCGCGCCACCGTGGCGTCCACCTTCTCGGGCGAGCGGTTGCACACCGACACACGGAAGCCGTGCGACGCCATGTTGAGCGCGAAGTTCTGGCCCATGACGGCCAGGCCGTAGAGACCGACGTCCGACAGGTTGGCCATCTTGATGCGAGGGGGAGTGGGGACAGGAGAGAGAAGGGCTGAGACCAAGATCTCAAATTCCAGAATGAGAGGAAGCCCAAGCCGTCCGCGGCCAGACTTTCGATCCAAACCCGCAAGCCGAGCCTGCGGCGAAAACCTGCCAGATTCGATTACGTCATTTGCGGACCGAGGGTTTGTGCACGTAAAAGGTGGCGTCTGTAGGCACTATACGCTTCAGCCCCGGGCGCAAACGTTCCAGCACAACAAGCGTTCGCTGGCGGGCTAAAAAGCCTCGGAGAACCGATACTCGGCCGATGACGAGGTCGAAGGTGCGACATGAGGCCGTGACGTGGCAAGGCGCTTGCAGCTAAGCTAAGCTAAGGTACCGGCTATCGGTTGGTTCGAGCGACGCTTCCGGCACTACCTGCAGCCCATCGAGCTCGTCGCCGCCGTCAGGCAGCGCCGCCTGATGTCGCTCGCTACGATGGGGGGAGGCGCCACTGGCCCCAGTTCTGGTGCGCCGCTGGCACGCGCCGTTGCGAGCCCCCCGCCGCAGCTCGTGTTTGCGTTCATACAGGTGATTTCCTGGTTTACGTCATTGACGTCGATTCTGATTGGTGGGGGGCCCGACAGCGTCACCACACGCCAAGCACCAGTTCGGGATTGTGTTGCCGAACCCAAGTATGCGATAGCGCAGGCTTATGCGATATCAGGTCTTCGCGCCGCACCTTCCTTGCGGCGGTTGTGCCAGGCGCGTTTAACACGCGATATGCCAGGTCGGAGGCTGTATGCCGCCTCCAGATTCAACACCGGCCGTCACTCATCCTTCCGCCACTTGAATGCTCACAGCACCACTGGACGACTCCAAGCCGTGGTTTGCCACGGTACGACACCCAGGCCCAGGTCTCCGTCCGGAAGTCCTTGTAATCGCGCTGCACGCGTCAACTTTGGCGGCGGTGCAGCTTCCACATCGCAGTTTACGCTGCTGGGTCCAGAGCGTGCTGTGGGGGCGACACCAGTGCGGCGGCGTGAGACGCCCGACAGCAGCTTGAAGAGACAAGTGCGTCGACAGACATGCGGGTGCGAACACCCTGCGATGGGCGCGGACAGAACGGTGATATGCTGGCCGTCGCTAGCATGCTCGCTTTCACCAGGAGCGCTCGGAGGAAGATCGGGGCACCAGCAGCAAGGTGGTCGGCTTTAGCAGAGCAGCGGGAAGGCCGAGCGGCTGGCCGGTGGGCCGCTCGCCGCCTGCGACGTGCAGTGCGAGGCTCGAGCAGCCAAACGCGCATTGGGCATGCAGAGAGGGCATCGATCGGGCAAATGGCGCCTTGAGCAGAGTAATCGCCGCTCGTGCTGCAGGCTGCTTACTTGCCGCGACTGCAGCGTCGCGTTCGTCTGCAGGTGGAGCTCCCCCTGCTTGGCAAGTGGCTTCAAGGTGCTCCGGTGCTCTGTGATTCGCCAAAATGTCGGGGATTGGAAGTACATGTTGTCAATCAGTCCCTCCCATTCGCTGTGAGAGGCAAGGTTGCAACTTGGAGACAGCCTTCTTGACCAATGGTGAGACACCGAATCCTATTTACCCGGGTCAAACCCGCGGGTTCGCCTCGTGGATTGGGGCTCGCTCCAAATGGCTGGCTGGAGAGCCGCGAGTTCGTTTCGGCGGTTGGCAAAGGGCGGTTGGTGGCCTGGAGCGGCTGCGAGGCGACGGCCTACGCGCCAGGCAGCGCCGCGCAGGCCGGTCAGAACACGATTTAGAATTGCGGAGTCAAGTGGGCCTGCCGGCCGTGGTCGGCGCTCAGCGGCGGCGGCGGTGCGGCGGGCGGCTTGGGGAAATTCCCCGGACACCAGGGCAGAGAGTGCCAGCGTCCAAGCGCAGCCTCCCTCGGCGACGAAGCTTGGCGAAGATGGCTGTCGGCGCGGCGTGCTGCGTCGGCGGCCGGAGCTTTTCGGCGGACTTGCGAGGACCGATGGTCATACTAACAGTTATGCAATTGGCTCAGCGGCCTCAGTGCGGACGTCGTGCCGCCGCCGCTTGGAGCTAACCCGACGGGGATTACTCATGTTGTGTTCTCCACGACACCCAGCCACGAAGGAATTTGCGCATCACGTCTGAGATCCTGCGCCGTGTTTGTCAATGCGGCAGCGGTCTGTGTGTCTGCATTTGAGTGCTTGTGCCCCCTGTGTTGTTTTTTTGCATGTGTTCGTGTCCGTCCAAGTTTGCTTGTGTGCGTTTGGTTGCCTTGTACATGTGGAGCGCGTTGATGAAGAACTATATCCCTTAAACATTCGCAGTGTTTTGCTGATAGCGTCCGGGTCGCCGCCTGGGTTTCGCTGTTTGAGGCCAATATTTTCCTTGGATGTCTGAGCGCTCCCGATCCGTCTGCATGTGTGCTTTGTGTTTGCGTGTGTGCGTTCGAGTACAAGGATTAAAATTTGACATGCGCGTCGTTTGAAAGCTATGCTGTAGTGGCTTGTTTGATGAAACGACAACCTAGTTAATCCATTATCGATGAGTACTCTTGCGCGTGTGCGTGCCTAGTAGCTGCAGCCGTCTCTGGCGTGTCTGAAGCTCAATACCATCCACTCTTTCCCTCGCAACTTTCCGTGTCTCCCTTGGTTTCTCTCGCCGCCTGCATGTCTCCCTGTCTCTGTGGATATGCAGTTGTCTTTTGGGGACCTTGCGGTGCCCTGCTGGCCGGCGGTCTTGCCAGTTCTCTACAAGATGCCTCTGCGTGGTAGCAGCAAGGTGCAGCCTCATTGTTCGTTGCCCACGACTGGCTCTGGTCCAGGAGTTTCTGCTGGTCCAGCGTCGGCGCCATCTTCGCCCTTCCTTCGCGACCTCAAAGCTGAGGCCTCTGCGTTGTCCTATGCGACTCTAGCGTCGCCTGCGTCGCCGTCCGTTGATCAAGAGCCTGCAAAGCCGCAGCGTACTCGCCGACTCCGCTGGTTGAGCAGCCACCCGAGGCTGGGCTTCTTCCTGCTCTTCGCAATCTGCAGCTACGCTAGTGGTGTGCTCGTGGCGTACCAGCTCACGTCGCTGGGTCTTGGGGCACTGGGAGTACAACGAAAGCTGAGCAGCGCTAGAGAGGTGTATCGTGCCGCCAGCAACGCGCTGAGCACCATGTCCTCGTGCGTGGAACAGGCAGCGATCCAGCACTTGGCGGACGCAAAAACGAAGTTTGAAGCTGATTCCACGCAGGTCCAGCAGCTCCTGGACAGAAATGATCGCGTGCTGGTTGACCAGGAGAACACCACGTTAAAGTGTAAGTGAGCTGCCGTTTCGCGGGTTTGCTACTCTCGCTACCGCACTGACGGCATGTGCGCTCTCAGGTTCGACCTCTTTCTTGACTGTCCTGCAGGAACAAGTAGAATCAACAGCGACGGAGGACACCAACAGCTCTCTTGCGTGCTTTTCCGGTGCTTTTTACGCCGACATGCCCAACATTGAACCGCAGTCGGCTTCCCAGGCTCTCATGCTCTCGGTGCGCGCATTGCTGGCGGCACAAGTGGTCTCCGCTACACGTGACAGCTTGGACCAGCAACAGGCGAAAATGGAAGAGCAGCTCCTGAAGATGTGGCAAGCTGTAGATTCCGTGCGGACGTCCATTTTGAGCACCATGCGAGCCACCAGCGACCTGGTCATGACACAATTGAGCTCCATCACGCCCATTTTCGCCAGCAATAGCAGCCACTCCGAACAATCGGTTTCTCGCCTCGGGAGACTCAGCAAAGTTGCGCCCTCCGAGCTCGCCAGTCCGTTTGTGTCTGCGACCTCGTCCACCACTTTGGAGACCATTCGCAAGGTCGGCAACACCCTTCGCAAAGCCCTCGAGTTCTTGTCAGGACTGCACGAGGGAGTCTCCGAGGTGCTGGATACGCTGGATAGCACTTGGAATGTGCTGGAGGAGCAGCTGAACGCCACAGTGCGTCAAGCTACGGAGCTACAGCAAGAGCTCTCGTATGCTGCACAGTCGACTGCGTATCAAATCAACCAGACCACCACTTCACTGACGACAACACTGGAGCAAGCCGAACAGGAGGTTACGACCGCCTTCAACCAGCTCCAAGAGCAGTGGAACAACGCGGCGGAAGCGCTGGTGGCTCAGGGATTCGCTCCGTGGCAACGGCTGAGCACACAGTTGGTCGCTGAGCTCACGGAGAACAAGCGGCAAGCTGAGAGACCAAGAGCTGCCGTGCAGCGTCGCTCCGTTCTCTCGGATCAAATGGCGAACTCGAGTCTTGCGCAAAACCACAAACGGTTGATCATCGCCTCACGCGACCAGCGAGCACAGGGGAACGACTCTGTGACGTCTTTGGAGCCTCCAAGTGGCGAAAAGTTTGACATTGACACGGCAGTGCTACAGGCGGCGTTGGTGGACACTGGGACGCTGTTCATACGCTTGCTTTTCTACGTGGACGTCGGACGACTCGTGCTGGTGGTGACAGATCTGGCTGTCGGTTTGCTCTCCGAATCGTACTCGGATATGCCTATGGTGGACATCCGGGGCATCACTACCGTCGACACCGTTGCCAGTCTTTGGGAGATTTTCTTGTGCAAGCACAGCTTCTCAGCCGTCTGCTACACACTCGTGACGCAGTCCACAGAACTGGTGCGTTTTCTCGTGCGCTTTCTGCTGCTGGCGCTCATGATGCTGGGTATCACGAATTTGCTGTACTCGTGGAAGCAAGAACATCTCCACACCTGCGACGACACCAGCGACCAAGACTTCACGTCACAGACTGTCGTGCAAAGTATCACGCGAACGCTTTTCGAGAACGGCGGCGAGAGCAGCACTAGCGTCGTGGATCCACTGGATGTGATCGAGAAATACGCCGCGCTCGTCAACGACTCTATCCAAGATGACTACGCCAACTTGGCGTCAGATTCCGCTACAGTGTGGAAGAGCCAGTCGGTAACGCTGAACGAACTGAAAGACTACGTGGCGACCACGAGCACGCTGGTTCGGACTCTCCAGGACTGCTCCCAAGTCACCGAAATGGCGCCAATCTCGAGCCAGTGCTTGTCCAGCAACCTTGGCAATGCCACAGGACTCGAATCCCCACACACCATCGTGGAGCAGCAAGCTGAAAGCGTAGCGTTTCTCAACGCGCCTACCTTTGACTCATGTTTCCCGCAAGTAGAGCAGTTCCACATGCAGCGAGAGATTGTGGTCAACAGACTGCAGCACAGCTTGGCGTGTGCGACGGAGAAAGCGGTGTACCTCTCGCTAGCCTCGTGGTGGCTTCTGCTCGTCATCTTCGTCGCCAACCGCTTCTCAGCGCGGATGCTGCTCAAAGGCGCCGGCATCTACTGGTGGCGCTTCCTAAGCGCCGGCAGACTGCATTTTGTGGGGTTCTGCAAGGATGACGGGTCCATCATGGCGTCCGACGAGCTGCCACATGCAGTCCAACGACTCTTGCGCGAAGTCAAGTGGCGAGTCGCTGGTCGCGTCATCGGGATTGTGTTCGCTGCTGCTTGGGTGCTCGCTGTAGCCTGCGTTGTTCTCCAAGGCATGATCTAAACCTACATAGTGAGCAAGTAAGCGAGAACCCCAGCCTGCACTATCAACAACAAAAGTCGAGGTCTACAGAGCAGTCGTGCCAAACCACAAGGCTGGGAATCGCCGACCAAAACAGCGACAAGCATGACAAGGCACATTATTCACTACCCACTAGTGATGTAACCTCATGCGTCATGAAATACGCCACCTTTGGTTCAGAGTTCTCTCCCAAGTGTGTCGACTTGAACTGAACACTTTTGAACCGCTGCTCGTACACAACACTCTGCACTTTGCTCGCTTTGCCTCGCTTACTCCATTGCCATGACCTCGTCCAGTTCAATCATAGCAGCTTCGAACTCCTCGTCAGCTTCGTCCCAATTGTCGCTGCTAAGGGTGGTAGCAACGTCGAATTCCGCGTCCGTGTCAGGGTCAGCTTCGAAAAGACTAGACGCTTCGGTCGACTTCTCGAAACACACGCGGAAGGCTCGAACTTCGATCGGCTGCATCACGACAGATGTTCCCTTCACCGGAAGCGAGCGTGGAGCTGAACCATTCGTGTCATCCGTGGTCTTCCACTCCAGTCCGTTGGGGTTTTTGGTCGCGATCGGCTTGGTCCCCGTTAGTATTAGCTCCATCACTTCCGACACCGCAGCATTCTTGACTGTGAACAGCTTTGCAAAGTCCACAGTCGCTGGCTTGGACAGTGTCGCGTGCTCGTCGATCGCGTACAAGTGTGAGAGTCGCATCATCAGACATTTCTTTGATAGCTCTTGGACAGTCGTCAAGCCAACGTTCGGCGGGAACTCGTTGACAGTCAGCCAAGGCAACTTGGTCTCGACGTTCGCCGACTCCGAGTGCGCTGGTTTGCGGTACGCAGTCAACGGACGGAAGAACGTGGACTCCATCTTCGACCGCATGCTCTTCATCCCATCCTCAGCAGTGTCAACGTTGATGAAGAAGTTGCCACGGACTACAAGTCCCTTGGTGACGTGCTTCTTGGTGGACGAAACGTACACAGATTCCGTCTCGTTCAGAGGCTCACCCACACCCTTGCCGTCATCCGAAAGCAGTCGACGGTGCACCATCACTTCCACTTGTCCGTCTTCCAGACTGGCGACACCCTGGGCGCGGTCGGTGAGGATGTTGAGCTGATGCTTGGAGTCTTTGATATATGAGCCTGTGGTCATTGGGAAGTAGTTGGCCGCCACAAACTCTTGGTCGTCGTGTAGCGTCAGGTTCCACGTGTCGCGGTGGTTCAACACGCGAGTCATGAACTCCATGCCGTTCGAGTCGGTGTAGAACGTAGACGCCGACTGGATGTTCTTGGCTGTGTCGAACCGGATAATCACCTCCTTGCCCACCTTGTCCTTGATCGGGATCGAGCCCACCGTCCACTCGATCTCGAGGAATTCGTCACCATCGTTGACACGGTATTCTACAGTGACCCAGCTGCCAATCTTGAAAGCCACACGCGAGATCGTGGCTGCGTTACCGGAGTTCTCAGCCTGAAGGTCTACCATCGTCACCTCAGGAAGCGAGCCTGGCTCATCATCGTCTCCAACGGCACCGGTGACCGGGTATGTCTTCTTGGAGTCAGGGCGAAAAACGTACGCACCTGAGTGCTGCTCGTTGCCCTTCTGAAAGGCTTGGTAGTACGCGACGTCCAGCGACAGCGGCATCTGGATGTTCTTCTTCTTGTTTGTCAGCGTGGTGATGGACCCAGTCTTCTTGTCAATGTCCACGCGCACAAGATCGTTTTCCAGCGTAATGCTCTCGTCCTCCTTGAACTGCTCCAGCTTCTCAGTTGTATCCACATCAGGCGCATCCAACTGCTTTACTGAAAAGCGCGTTGAGCTGAGAGGCTTGAGCTCCACACTGAACACGAGCGTGTACGGCGCCACTTGCGTCTCCTCGTGCACCGGCAAGGCGATGTACACGTCTTGGTGACGGACAGTGGCGTCGCCTGTGAGCACCTGAACTTGAGCGGATTTGTGTGTGATCGGAATCGAAATCGTCTGCACGCTGGTGCGCGGAACCGAGTTATGCACCAACACTTCAAAGTCCATGTTCTGGGTAGACACGTCGCACACGCTCGTGTTCGCCATGAGGCAAAAGTGATACGGCTCCTTCTCACCGATCACGAACAGCACTTCGTTCATCTCCTTCTCAGCTTCGATGATACCGTCGTTGAGTCTCAGCGCGTAGTCGTAGGCCACACTCTGCTTCTCCGTGCCGGACAAACCGTCATGGTGCTGCACGAGCCCCACAGCGCGCTGCAAGCTTTCCATCTCCGTCGCGTGGTGGCTCTGGTAGACCGCGTCCAGCTGACGCACCTGCTGCATCACCGTGTTGGCCACCCGAGCGAAGCGCTTCAATGCCGGTCGACTCGTGAAGAAGCCTGACCAATACTCATGCTTGTCCGACGCGTACGGGAGGAAGTCGTCCGTCTTGACGCTCCACGTTAGTCCTTCTGCCTTCTTCAAGTCCGTATAGTACGACAGGTTAGAGTACAACACGTTTACCCGCCCGTCTTGGTTCACGTAGTGCACGAGCTTGTCCATGTTCTTGAACCAGCGACGCGAGTTGTCGAACTGGAAGTCGCAGCCCATGGGGATGAAGACGTGGTTGCCCTTTGAGTTCCCACCGCGCATCTGCGCGTTCTGCACAAACTGGTCCACCTCCTTGCACACGTCGTAGTCGTGCAGGTCTGTGTCGTCTTGGATCTCATTGCCAATGTTGCCATAGTCAAACGGTCCCGGAGCGCAGTAGTGGTCGATGATCTCGCCCGTGAACACCTCCGATTCCTTCCCACGTGACTTGCTTGGACGCCAGATGAACTCCATCTCCTTGTTCTTCATACGCCGGCCGTAGTCCTGGTAGTCAATGCGAGCAAAGTAGAGCGCGTCGAAGCCCACGCCTTTTGACAACAGTGAGCCTTGCGTGGCCGAGTGGCCGAACGGGTCGATCTGCCAGCCGATACGAGGACTGATACCAAACTCTTCCATCAGCAGCTTGTGGCCATAGGCCGTCTGATCCACCATGGCGATATAGTGCGGCGTGGCCTCGTCGTGCATGCTCCAGGCGCCGTTGACCGTGAGATCCAGCCGTCCTTCCTTCACCAGCTCCTTCACGATGGCCTTGACCTTGGAACCCTGCTCGTGCCACCAGCGTTGGAAGAAGGACTGCTCCACGAACATGAACTTGCGGTCCGGGTTGCGCACCAGCTCCTCCACCGCCGTGTCCAGGATGAACTGCACCTTCTCCATGTAGTATTGGTCCACGCCCACCAGCCAGCCTCTGTGCAGCAGCAACCCACGGATAGATGCACAATGCGAGCATAACTGTTAGTTGTCCGTCCCGTACGAGGATTCCCTCATTCATAGCAGCCGGGTTTCAGTCACAAGAGTGCGTACGGGTCGTCGTGTGAGTGCGGGATGAGGTGCACGTTGAGCTTCTTGGGGTCGATCTTGCCCGCCGTGTCGTACTGGCCGTCCACGGGCGCCTTCCACTTGCTGGGGTCGCACCCCTGCACAGCCGTGTCTTCACCTAAGGCACCGCTCAGCAGCGAGGCCATCGCCATCGCTGCCGCCGCCAGAGCTGCCCACGCACGCATCTTCACGCCGTCGTCTTCGGGGGGGGGGGGG
>JAADYK010000692.1:0-15403 GCA_023338225.1 Halophytophthora batemanensis
GCAGCACGAGCGCCTCGAGATATCCCCAAGTCACCTCGAGAGACCAAAGTACCGTCCTGGTCCTAGACGACAGACCGTTTGCTGCCTCGGGTCGATGTGTGTGAGCAAACTCACATTCAACGAACAACCGCGGAGTAGGCGTCTCCGGGCACCCGGACTCCAGGAGCCCGAGTGAGCAGGTGTTCACTCTTCAGGTACATGTTGCGCGCGGTGTTCACGTCACGGTGTTCACGTCGCGGTGTTCACGTCACGGTGTTCACGTCAGGCTGCAGGGCGAGCACGAGAAGACCTTCTCGCTGGTGGTGCTGCGGCTGAGTCTCCCGCAGCACGAGCATGTCTTCGTCGTGTAGTGCTCTCATGGCCTTGAGCGGCCGAGATTCGTAATGGAGCGCGTTGCAATGGAGGGCGAGTTTCAAAAATGATGGCATCTCGAGGGAATTCACTGAATTCAATTCAGTGGTAGGTTAGGAGTCCGCATTTTATTACTGACAACATCCGCCTCGAAAACATCACTCGACGCCAAAGTGGGCACTCAGATGCGGAGATGGCTGCCCAAACGTGCCCTTGGTGAATCCGTCGTCATCATCAGAGACTAAAAGTGTGTTAGTAAGAGAGTATGTTATTGAGGACGAAGTCTCCCTTAGAATCTACCATCGCTATACTTGCTCCTTGTAAATGATCCCTTTTTACACCTTCTTTTACTTTTGACCAAAGGTAGGTATCAGTATAGAGATGAAAGGGGTAGGTTTCATATTAAATCCCCGTGATTTTACAACGACAACTCTCGATAAGGACCACAAGCACACAAAAACGGGGGAACACGAATATGAACAACAGAGATTCCGTTAATTTATATGGGGTAGGTGACATCGCAACAGTTTATGATAAATCAACGTGAATTAGGAGTGACACCGGCTTAAAACGCCACCTAACCGCGTCGACGCAGCGCCCCTTCATGAGGGTTCTGCGGCCGATGGCACTCCGAGGATTGTTGTAGAGAGGCGCGTAAAATATCTGGCGAGGTGGGCAGTCAGCTCAATGGTTGCAGTCAGATTGATGGGGGGCCAAGACAGCAATTATGAACGGTGCTGGGCATGGACATGCCCGTGTTCATGCCCGCCACCCCAAACGCTAACGTGCTGAAGCGCGTGCCACGAAAGGTTATTGGTTCCTATGAGTAGGCAGTGTTGGAGGGTATTGTGAGTAAGGACGAGCAACAAAGGCGAACAGCGTGCACGTCGTAAGAAGGTGGCGATGGGGTGTTAACTCAGTCCACGAGTCAACCAGTTGTCTGGGTAGGTCTGGGAAAATCGTAAAACGTGCAACAGCTTCTGGCGAAAACCCAAGCATCCAGCCCTGTAGATACGCGTCTTGGAACCTCATTGACACCCCATTTGTTCCAAACGTCGAAGTAGCTTGCGCGTTACGGGCTCGTGAATGGAGCTCACTCGGCCAAGAAGGCTCAAAATCCATGCTGACGGTGAGTTGGGAGGCTGTAGCGTGTAACGTTGCGCGTCTTGCGCAGTTGAATGGGTCGACGCTGTCGCACCGAAGTTGCGGGACGAAAGGATATCCCCGCTGCCGACGTGTGAGCTCTTGCGCTGCCTCTCGCTCGCCAACTTGTCGTTGCGCAACGAGGTGGCCTTCTGCGTGCGTACAAGCAAACTTGACACCCTTACGGCGAGGCTGACGCACGGGTTGTTAGTCCCCGGTGCCAGCGCTAAGGCGGTGCTCCTTGTTGCGGACAAGACCTGCGCGCGGCTGAGCGCCATTGACACCGGACGCCTTGGGAGCGCGCCAATCAGCCTTACACTTCCTTGGCGCAGACTGTGGAGGGCGAAGACGATATGCAACTGGTGCAGACGCAAGACCCGGACTCGTCAGCGTCGCTGTGCACCTGGCACAAGGTGTCACGCGAAGTTATCACAGAGAACAAGCTGTTGTGTCGCTTGACCTCCACGGTGCTGCTTTTACCGCCTCTGCTGTGCTCCAAGTGGGCCACCAGCTCCAACTCCGAATCGAGCTCTGTGAAGCGCGATGGCAGCAGACGACGCGCTGCCAGTAGCAACAGCTGCGGGGGCTGCATCTCCTCGAACAATTCCAATTCATGCGTAGTAGCAGCGGCAGCGTGTTGCATAGCGCTAGTGGCGACGTGCTCGTCGATCTCTCTCACTGTCGATGGATGTTCAGCGACATCAGCAGCAGATCCAGACGACGATCGAGAGCTCACCACCAAGTGGAAGACGGGGCTCTGTCAACTGCACGTCCTCCGTTTCCAACACACAGCTGTCAATGCATGGCACACACTCACCAGTTTCAGTGTGCGCGGCAACGAGGCTAGAACGACATGATTCTCACCGACATGATTCTCACTGACATGATAGAAGATGACACAGATGACGCAACCCACGCTTCAGGTCTAGTATTTTACTGTGAGCATCCGAGCGACATGCTGGTGCTCCAAGTGCAGCCTGCAAGCCACTTCTGGGGCCACACTCCATTTACGTGGCGAACGGCAGTGAAATTGACTGTTTTACCTTCGAGGTGTGCGCATCTACTCAACATGACTACGTGGTGAAACCCAGTCGTGGACTGGTAGCCACCACTAGCGCTCAGAAAGTGGAGGCATCGCTATGTGCTCCACGCCCAGATCGATCCTTTGACGTCGCCCAGCTCGAGGCGAAGGACACCCTTCTCGTCGAAGTGGCCAATATTTCGACCCTCAAGTACAACGATATGATTGCGCTGAACAAGCGCTGTAGCGCAAGATCTGAGCGCGTCGTGGGGAGTTATCCCGTCCACTGGGTGCAAGTCTACTATGCTCACGATGCAGTTGGCAACGGAGGGAAGTCGTGTGGACGATGACAGCCAGAGCAGTCCTGTGGGCGATGCCAACGCATAAACGAGGAGCAGCACGAAGACACGGCGATACGAGAGTGACGAGCAGCGTCGAACTATGGGATCTGTCATTGAAAGTATGCAAACGTTTTCGACCGTCACGGTCATGGAGCCGCCGGAGATTCGGCCGGGAGAAACGAAGGCTATAGTTACCAGTTCCAGTCACGACGGTAATTCTTCCAGCGCTCCGGAGAGTGAACACGCGAGTAGTGATGCAAGCCACAGTGAGAGTCACAGCGGTAGTGACACAAACAGCAGCTATGAGTATGGTGATGACAGTGGAGATGCATCGACAGTCAACGGTGGTGGTGGGTTACGCCGATCGCACTGACGCCGTGGATTTTCCAGACCCGGAGGTTACCTTCTTCAAATGGTGACCCTCGTAGCACGTGCATGGGCGTACGGAGAACAATTACAGCAGATGCGATGGAGGGCAGCGAGGCACAGCGTGTCGTGGATAATAGAGCGCTGTGAGGCAGGAGAGGAAGATGGAAAACAACGATTTTCAAAGGACGAAGACCCAAAATCCACGAGTCAAAGCAGTGAGTGGTGCGCACTGCACGGACCATTGGACGACTGCACGAAGAAGTCATCGCCACAGGTCCACACGCGTGCGCTCTTCTACTTCTTGGTGACGGTGGTCTCCAGAGCGTCCAGGATCTTGACCGTAGCAGGCGTGACCAGGTATTAGACCACCGTCGCTGAAATGTCGCCCGACAGATCGACATGGGACAGACCACCACCACCTCGCAGTGCGTATTGCCCAGCATGTCTGGTGTCATTTGAGGTAACTGACACAATGATAGTGCCACGCACGTAACTCTCGATGGGCGCCACGTCCAGCACGGTCACGGAGCGACTAGCAATCACGGTGCGGTCGTCGACCAGTGTCGTGGTGAATATGACCAACACGAACTCGCGACCTGCCACAGGGAAGGCGCCCTTGTTGGATACGAGACGCAGACTCAGTCGCCCAGTCATGTCCATCTTTTTGAGCACTTGCACACACTCCATCATGTCTATCAGCTCCTGCAGCAGCTCCGGGTCCTGCAACATTTTCTCGATGGTGACCTTGTCGGTCGCAGACTCAGAAGCTAGTCACTACTACCACCACCAACGCGCACGCGAGTCCGTCGGTGGCCACGAAGCACGCCACCACGAAGCCGTGGGCGATAAAACCGCGAGAAGAAGGGTTACCACCTTGATTTGGTTTGTTTGGATGGGTAATGCGGCGTTCTCGAAGTGGTGCTGTGAGGTCTATTTGGTTTTCTACCACAGCATAGCAATGGAGATGCTAAACGAACCTTAGAACTAGCGCGATTTAGCGCAAAATGGGATGTTTCGCGCCGTAGCTCCGTGGTCATTCATCCGATGAAGATGAACACCACCATGCTTAGAAAAGACGCCTCTATCGAGCCCCTCAACGTTTGGATTCATAGCTTTTCTTGCGCAGTTTACGATTGTTGGCAACCTACCAGAATCGCCGCTTTTCCTCTGGTTGACTCGTGGACTGCTTGTTGAGTGGGGGCGGGCCCCAGCGCAGGCACTCGCCCAGAAAAAAAAAGTGAGTTTAGCAGGGCTTTGGCAGCTAAGTCAGGTTGCATTTCGGTAGACGGAGGGTTTCACCACAAGGCGGATGAGGGTTTTGCACGATTCGCAGCGGCGGAGTGCATCAGCTATGTATCGTATTGAACAAAGGTGTGAGGAGGTGTCAGGAGTACCAGGCTCGGTGTGGACAGCCTGCCCCAGGCATGCCAAAATATAGTCGGAAGCCAAGTCTGCAGACCGCGGGGGTCTCCAAGCGAGATTCGACTGGGAGGTCGTCCCCCTGAGCAACGCGATGGTGCTGCATAGTATCAGTAGTAACAAATAGTCGGTATGACATACTCCCACCAAAGGCACGCAGCTGTAGTAGGTCGCATAGTAAGAGCAAGTGATTTGAATCGGGTAGTACGAGTAACCAGTTACTCCTGACGGAAATGGAGTTACTCGTAGCCTAATGCGTGTCTTTGGCTCACCATGAGCCAAAGGCGGTTCTCGCTCCTGAGCTCGCCGACAAGGCCACGACGACGATCGAAAGCAGAGCCGCGGGGCGTGAGAGCTCTCCGCCAAGGGTTCCGCCTGCCAAGAAGCGCAAGATGGACATGCTGGGTGCCGTGTGGCGCGCGCTCGCGGGCGGTGACGTGGGCGCCGGCAAGCGCACGCTTGAGGCCATCCAGGACTTGCTGGTGCGCGCTATCCGTGCGCGCAAGGGTGGAATGACGGCGCTAACCGCGGAGGAGACAGCGCCAATCAAGGTGCTGTGCGACCAGCTGCTGCCTGCCAACCGTGCGTGCTCTGCCTACCTGCCTGCCTGTGTGCTTGTGTGTGCACGTCTGCTGCGTGCTGCGAGGAGTTGCTGACGCATATGGAGTTGTTCTTGCCGCGTGCAGTGGCGCTGAGCGTACCAGACTCGGCCACGAGCGACAAGAGCGGGCCGACGCGCTCCAAGCACGTGCACTACCAGCATATATACGAGGATGAAACCTTTTCCATCGGGTACGTTGTGCGTGGAACCCTGTGGAGGTGGCGACACTAGGAGGAGTGTAACATTCCGCCGCTGTGCAGTATCTTTATCCTGCCGCCGGGCGTAGGCATTCCGCTGCACGACCACCCGGGCATGAGCGTCATCTCGCGCGTGCTCTACGGTTCGCTGCACCTCAAGTCCTATGATCTCGTGTGCGACGCCGCTGAGTCCACGCAGACGGACGGCAAGACGGTCAAGACGGTCAAGACGGCGCGACTGCGAGCGGAAAAGGTGCTCGCGGCGCCAAGCACCACAGATCTGCTGCCGGATTGCGGCAACCTGCACGAGTTCGTGGGCGGCGACGAGGTGGGCTGCGCCATCTTTGACATCCTCACGCCCCCCTACGACGCGGCCGCCGGACGCGACTGCACCTACTACCGCGTGGCGAAGCCGGCGGCGGACGGAGCCGAGCAGGACACACTGGTGACGCTCGAGAGCTTCGAGCCCGAGGACTTGGAGGTGCTCACGGAGCCATACAGCGGCCCGCGACTGCAGCGCTACGTGTGAGCGTCGTCGTCGTCATTTTTGTTGACTTGCTTTCACTATGGCGCCCCAAATGGTGATCGGACAAAGCAATCGTACTTAGCGGAAACTACTCGAATGAGATTGGGCTCCGCCGTCACTTGATCTCAGTATGGTGGTCGCCTAAAAATACGCCTCGCCTTATCTATCCTGCTTGTGCCCCCCAAGCAAAGTAAAGCAGAGCAGAGCGAGCAGGAAGGCGACGACAGCAGCACGTCGAAGCGAGGTCCGCCCCAGCAGCAGCAGACCGTGCCAGCGCTTTCCGTCGAGGGGGTCGGCGTGCACGACACCAAGGTACGCTCGCTCGCTGGCTCGCAGCCCCGTAAGGCGCCTCGGGGCCTGCGCTTCGTAGGCGCAAGACGCACGTGCGAGAACAGACCCCAACGCTCGCTCTGCGACTGACCGCATGTGTGTGCGCTGCGCTGGTCTGCCGCGGCTCGTGGGATGCTACCGCAGACGCTCGCGGAGACGAGGAAAGCCACCAGCGGGCGCGCCCTCGCCGAGTTAGTCCCCGCGCCGCCAGCCAAGAAGAGGAAGAGACACGCCAGCATGCCGCGCATCTGGCTGCGCATGGAGCTCTTCGAGCTGGGCCTCGTGCCGCTGCCATCCAAGTACGCGGCGACGCTCACGGTTGCCAACGTTAAGAAAGCGCAGGATGCTCTGCACGCGGGTTTCCAGGCGACTGCGGCCGAGGGCGAGGACGCCGTCATGATGGACGCCGAGGCCGCCTTTGTGGAGAGCGACAACCTCAACACGGTGACCTTCGCCTTGTGGAAGGAGACGGTGGCCGACATTTTCCAGTGGCGCGAACAGGACTACAAGGCCTTCTGGCTGCTACTGGTGCAGTTCCATCGCCAGATCCCCGTGAAGAGCGAGGTTCCCGTGGCCGCACCGCTGGATGTCCACCAGTGTCTCACCAGCGAACAAGTGCCCGTGTATAAGATGGTGATCTTTCTCTTCATTCAAACGGTCAAGCCGCATTCGTGGAGAACAAAGTACTCGCTGGACTCCATTAACGCCGTCTGGTACCGCGAACACGCCGAGAGTCTAGCGGCTGCGGCGGCACTGGAGACGCCCCCATCGTCCACTTCTGCCGGCTCCAAGTCGCCATTACTAGGTGCAAGCTCGCCACGTCTGCTGGGAAGTGCCAGTCCGCCGCCACCGGCGTCTCCGCACACGGTGGGGATGCAGGACCGCTCCACCTCGGACGCGTACTACCTAGCCTTCGTGCGGGAGAAGCTGGAAGATCTCTTCCATCTGCTTTATCCGTCGGTGGAGCTTACGGACGAGTCGCAGACGGTGGTGAGTGCGGACCACGTGGATCTTCTGGGCTTCCTGCTGTGTGGAGGCGACGCTAGCTTTATGGACAAGCGCACCAAGCTCAGTTCGTGTTACCCAGGGTGGGAGCAGCCCACTGGAGCCAGTGGGGAGACGGAGAGCGCTGAGGAGACGAGCTTGACGCCTCATGTGGAGAACGGCGCCAAGATTTGCCGGTTCTTCAAGACGCACTTGTCGCTCAACGAGAAGCTATACCCGGCCGTGGGGTTCACACTGGGTGCTGCGGGAGCCGCACAGAGCAGTCCGACGACTCCGGCGCCTCCTGCCTTTTCGCTAAACGGTAACCTTGTAGTTTCCAACGCGCAGTGGGGGAAAGAGCATGAGTTGGCGAGCCTAACGGCGCCATTGTTGCCTTGTGTGTGGCGGTGTGATGCAGATGACTTTTCACTGGACGACAGCGGGAGTGCCAGTGCTAGCCAAGACGAGGCGTTGAGCCCGACAGTGCTGTCGCAGCTGGTGAAAACCACGGTGATCAAGCGGCCAGAGGAGATGCCTGGCGCTTCCAATGGCCAGTACTCGGACCTCACCATCTTCTCGTGCCATGATGCGTACATCTACATCCTCGGACCTGTTCGATATCCTTCCTCCTCCCACCTTTCTTGCATACCAGTTCCTGCATGTTGTAGGATGTGCATTTGTGTGTGTTTGCGCGTCATTGTGTGCCACCCTACCGTGCCTATATCTTGTCTGATCCACTTGCTTGGTTGTCCTTAACCTTCACCGCTTGTTTGCATCGCCTGAAAGCACGCACGTGATGGTGACCGCGTGTAAGAACTGCCGCATCATCACGGCGCCAAATACCGGGATTTTGTCCATGGACCGCTGCGAGAAGGTGCAACTCACGGCGCTTTCGAGTCTCATTCGCGTCAGGTGAGTGTTTGGCCAGTCTGCCAACTTCGTCGGGCCTCTGAGAGCGGAGTGGAGTGGAAATACGCACGCTTACACTGACGATGCTCGGCGTGTGTGCATGTGCTGTATACAGCAACTGCCTGGAGTCTCGCCTAAACTCGTACACGCTGTCCCCGATCATCCTGAGCGGCGAGAACGTGAATGTGGAGCTCGGACCGTACAACACCAAGTACCCCAGCTTGAAGCTGCAGTTGGCGACGGTGCCGTTCCTCTTTAGCGCCGAGTCGCTGGGCTGCTGGAACGAATTCCTAGACCTAGATGTCGACAAAGGTACGTCATGTGACGGTGTATTGATGTTGCAGCCATGCAAGGCTGGACAATGGACGCATGGACTCATGATTGTGTGGCGTTGGCAACAGACGGAATGGACGAAGCGGAGAAGGAACCCATCTCACTGCAAGACCCGGCCACGTTCCGTGAGGTGTGCGTGCCCGTGAAGGCGCCATCGGGCGCGGGCCCTGCGGAGCGGCCGTTCCCGATCCCGGAGGAGTATGTGGCGGCCGTGAAGAAGCAGCACGAGACGGTGGAGTCGCTGCGGCAGTTGGTGACCAGCGACGAATTCGACCTGACGAAGAAGCGCACTATGGAGATGGTGATCCAGCTGCGCTTCAAGGAGTGGCTGGCGGCCACGAGCAATGTGCGGCAGGTGCTGGACCTCGTGCAGATCGAGCGCACGCGCGGGAGCATCGGTAGCGCCAGTGAGGCTTCAGTCGGCAAAGAGTCGTAGGCCGGTGCCTGGGCGGCGGGAGACGCGCCGCGACTGCACGAGGACGCGAGTGTAGTAGATAGAGACGGCCCCCACGCGCGTGCGCCACAGCAAAGCACAGATAAGGAGGGAAGACACGGATCCGACGGCGGGCGGAAGCATCCGCCCGTCTGGTGACGGCTGGTTCATGCTCGCTAATCGCTGCGCTTTGAAGCCAAGTGCGGATGACAGGGGTGACACCCCGACACCGGTATTGGTGTTATCTGAGTGACGGTCGTTTGTGAAGTCCCCCTGAGTTTAGTGTCCGTATCTGCTGCTTCAGGATTGACACACGAGCGAGCCGAAAGGGCCAAACCCTCGAAAGGGTCCTGTAGCGCGGAGCGTCCCTACATTGCATGGGCACAAAGCCAAGGGAATGGAGAGGCTTTTGTTGAAGTGGCAAAGGACGCCACGAGAACGGGCGCGCTGATTGGCCAAGGACCGATCCGGGAGCTCCGCCGTGGCGAATCAGGTGACGGCAGGCGGCGTGGGCCACGCTCCGGTGCGCTTCGCAGCCTCTCTTGCACGGCCGCCCTCGCCGTTGGTTTAAAGCAAAGCGGCTGCAACACGCGGTTTTCCTGTCGGTGGCGGCCCCCAGACCGTGCGGGGAGGGAGGTGCGAGCCACCGCGCCTTGCGTTCGCCGAGGTCATCCCTCCGCTGCGGAGCCTGCAATTGCCTCCAGAACCAGTCGATTTCCCCAGATCCACCCCAGTCGCCCACCGCCTTTCGCTTTAGACCCACGGTTAGGCTCGCATGGCCGGCGCTTGGGTTCCCGTTTGCTTGCGCATGTGCCTCAAGCGAGAGGGCTCCCCGGGTCTCCCAGCTCGACTGGATTGAGGCTGGCATTCTCGCATTTGCTCCGGAGCACTCAGAGCTTTGGACCACCTGCCACCGCTTCATTCTCCGCTTCACCTCGCGTCCAGCCTCTCAAGGAAAGATGGTCGCCGTCGCTGTGGACAGCGCCACGCTGGGCTTCCCGCGCATGGGCCCGAACCGCGAGCTCAAGTTCGCGCTGGAGAAGTTCTGGCGCAGCAAGATCTCGGAGGAGGAGCTGTTCAAGGTGGCGCACTCGGTGGAGGAGGCCAACTGGCAGAAGCAGCTGGAGTCGGGCGTGAGCCGCGTGGGTGTGGGCATGTTCTCGCTGTACGACCACGTGCTGGACTGGACGTACTACCTGGGCCTGGCCCCGGAGCGGTTCGAGAAGGTGCCTGCCGGCCTGGCGCAGTACTTCGCCATGGCCCGTGGCGTGGACGGCATCCCGGCGCTGGACATGACTAAGTGGTTCGACTCGAACTACCACTACGAGGTGCCCGAGCTGAGCGCCAAGTCGACGCCTAAGGCGAACTTCGCTTCGTACCTGGCGACCATCAAGCGTGCGCTGTCCGTGGTGGGCCTGAACAAGACGGTCCCCGTGGTGCTGGGCCCGCTGACGTACCTGTCGCTGAGCAAGTACGACGGTGCGACGCTGGAGGAGCTGCTGGCCAAGGTGCTGCCGCTGTACTCGGAGCTGCTGGTGGAGCTGGCCGCGCTGGGCGTGACGGAGGTGCAGATCCACGAGCCGTCTCTTGTGGGTGCTTCGGCGGAGAAGCTGGCGAAGCTGCTGCCGCAGGTTTACGGCACGAAGGCGTCGGCTGGTGCCATCCAGAACGAGAAGATCGCGATCAACCTGGCGACGTACTTCGAGGAGATCCACCCGGAGGTGTACCTGTGGTTCGCGGAGTCGCCCGTGTCCGCCATCTCGCTGGACTTCACCCGCGGTGACAACCTGTCGGTGATCCAGAAGTTCGGTTTCCCGGCCGGCAAGCGCCTGGGTGCTGGTCTGATCGACGGCCGCAGCGTGTGGAAGTTCAACCCGGAGACGGTTCTGAAGCAGGTGTCCGAGATCAAGAAGGTGCTGGCGGCGTCTGCTGACACGCAGCTGACGATCCAGACGAGCTCTTCGCTGCAGCACGTGCCGTACACGACGGAGTGCGAGGGCGCGTTGAACGCTGGCGAGACGGATGGCCTGCTTGGCGTGCTGAGCTTCGCGTACGAGAAGCTCGCGGAGCTGGAGGTTGTGAAGAAGATCGCTCAGGACGGCGAGGAGGTTGCGAAGGCTGAGATCGACGCTGCCAAGAAGAACTGGTCGGTGTACTACGAGAAGAACCCGGCGAAGTCTGCCGTGCAGTCCCGCCTGAGCGCGGTGACGGAGGCCGACTTGAAGCGTCCGTCGCCGTTCGCTGAGCGTCGCCCGTCGCAGCTGCAGGGTCTGCCTGTGCTGCCGACGACGTCTATCGGTTCGTTCCCGCAGACGCCTCAGATCCGTGCGCTGCGCCGCAAGCTGAAGAAGGGTGAGATCACTCTGGAGCACTACCGCGCCAAGATTGACGAGCAGATTGCGTACAACATTGGCGTGCAGGAGGCTCTTGGTCTGGACATCCTTGTACACGGTGAGCCGGAGCGCACGGACATGGTGGAGTACTTCGCCGAGAAGCTGCAGGGCTTCGCGTTCACGCAGAACGGGTGGGTGCAGAGCTACGGCTCTCGCTGCGTGCGTCCGCCGATCATCTTCGCGGACCTGGTGCGTCCCACGGACATGACGGTGCGTGAGTTCGAGGTGGCCCAGTCGTTCACGACGAAGCCCGTGAAGGGCATGCTGACTGGCCCGGTGACGATCCTGAACTGGTCGTTCCCGCGTAAGGACATCAGCCGCAAGGAGCAGGCGTACCAGCTGGCTCTGTGCCTGCGTGACGAGGTGTCGGACCTGGAGAGCGCGAAGTGCTCGGTGATCCAGGTGGACGAGCCTGCTCTCCGTGAGGGCATGCCGCTGAAGCCGTCCAAGAAGGAGGAGTACCTGACGTGGGCGGTGGACGCCTTCCGTCTGTCCACTGCTGTGGCCAAGAACGAGACGTCTATCCACACGCACATGTGCTACTGCGAGTTCGCGGACTGCATGCACGCCATTGACGCCATCGACGCCGATGTGAACTCGATCGAGAACGCTCGCTCGGACGACGAGACGATCCGTGAGTTCAAGGCCATCGGCTACCAGCGCGACCTGGGCCCGGGCACGTACGACATCCACTCGCCGGTGGTGCCGCCCAAGGAGCAGATCGTGCAGAAGCTGCAGAGCTTCCTGAAGCTGCTGCCTGCGTCGCAGGTGGTGGTGAACCCGGACTGCGGCCTCAAGACCCGCAAGTGGCCGGAGACCATCGCTGCGCTGCGCAACATGGTGGACGCCACCCTGGAGGTGCGCGCGACGCTGTAAGCGCGCGGTTAGCACCGTTGGTTTCCGGTCGCGTTCTCCACACAAGAAGGACCCGAAGCTCATTTTGGGGTTTCTCAGAGAGAAAGAAGCTTCGCCAAGCCGCCGGGCGCGGTCTCGTTAGTTCGAGGCCGATGCTTTAGGCGTCTTCGCGCAGCTGACATGCTTCGTCGCGGCAGTGTCGCGGCGGCCATGGCCATGTTGCCGAGTCTGTAGTTTAGCAGGACGACTCGCCATCACGGTTTATCCGAGGAATCAAAATCGTGGCTTCTTGTGTGGGTGGGTGCAGCCGCCCACATTGACATTTTCAACTCGCTCGTCCTCGTCCTCGTCCTTCCCCTTTTTTGCGTTGTACCAATGTTCTGGTATTTAAACTTCACCTTTGAACGTGTCAAAGTAGCAAGGGCGACTCCGAGGCGTAGAGTTGTCTGCGGACTCCATGCTTGCAAGCCCAGGCTGCGATCCTCCTTGCTGTGGCTCTACTTAATCCAAAGCAGGGCCCACAAAGTTCACGGCGTGGATGCTGCATGCTTGTATGTGGGCTTGCAATACACATAGCTGCTCAGCGCAACCTCACAGAAAAGATTATCGGCGTTTCAAGTGTCTTGTTCTAGCTTATATAGGGGATTTGCGTCTTCCGACGCGGCCGAGGTGATGCCTGGCAATAATGATATCTCTCGAGTCGTGGAGGTAAGGACGACACCACGGATCACATACACGGCGTTACCGGATCTCTCCAACGAGCAGTATGGCCAGAGCTGCTGTCACCAACGTCGTCGTGGACGACGAACCAAGCCTCCACGAGACGCTCGAGTCGCTGCTGGCCGACATTGTGTCGCTCGCTGAAGCACTCGTCGTCTCGGGAGACTCGTAGTACGTCCCGACGATCTGGAGCGACGACGTCATGAGTAGTTGGCCGTTCACACTGGCCGAGTTGGTAGTGTCGATGGTGTCACCTCGGATGTCCCAACTGAGGGACGAAGCTTCAGCGCCATTGGAGCCCACGGACGGGCTGGAGCCGTCTCGCAATGCCACGTTGTACGCCCCACGAGCCTCCACGGCGGTCGTGAAGTCAGCCTCGGACGGCAGATCGCCCGCACTCGCCAGCAGCTCCAGGACGGCCTCGGCCGTGGTGCGCACGTACACACCAGCCACTTCGCACTCGGTGAGCTGCACCAGCAGCACGCCACGGAAGTAGAACTCACAGGCACTGACGCTACTCATTGCCACCAACTGCGTGTATGACAACTGGCCGTTGAATGGGAAGGCGTACGAGCTGCTACCCGAGGCGGCACTGCATGTTTGCTGCAAGTACGGGTTCGCATCGTTGAAGGTCTCGAGACGCGCCAGCTCTGGCGCCGTACACACGTAGGTAGTATCCGTCGTCGTCGATCGCTCAGCAGAGGTTGTTGCTGAAGCGCTTCCGCTACTTGAGGCCGAGAGGCCAGCAGGTTTGACAGTCCCGGCTGAGGTCTCTGCTTCTGCGGACGCGCTGTCGCTAGAAGAGCTCGATGGTGCCGCTGCCACTGTCGTGGCTGTTGGCGTTGCTGTTGTGGTTGCTGGCACTGCTGTCGTGACTCGCGTGGCTGAAGTGGAGCTGGCGGCGGGTGGGCTTGTGGTTCGTGTGGCTGTGCTAGACGAGCTGGAGGACGCCGTGGTTGTGGCCGTTGCTGGCGTGTCTGTGGTGGGCGTCGGCGTCCTGGAAGACACACTTCGAGCCTGTGCGGGCGTCCCGAGCGACTGTAGCACCAGCGCCAGACCGCCCAGCACCAGCACAAGCCACAGCTGTCTCCTGCCCATAGCTGCGGAACTTGGTGCTGCTAGAGTCGATTCTCGGACCCTTGGACTCGCCAAGATGCTCGTGGCGGATTGCCGCGACGGAGGAAGCGGGGGAATGAGCCCCAGCTTTGCGTTGGAGCTGGCAGTCTGCATTGCTCCTGGGAGCGGCCAACAGCAGGCCTGGTGGAAGAGTGAATCCCGCAGAGAAGGGCGACGTGGGACGACCAGCAAAGCGGAATGCAAGGCGAACAGGGCGGTGACGTTGCGGTGGCGGTGATAGACTGTAGCTCACCGGTCTAAAGCGGCTTGAAGCAGCCCAGGCGTGCGTTCTCGCATGCCTCGCCTTCACAGAGAGCTCAAGGCTTGAGGCAAGGTGTCGTAAACTGGCGCCGATATACTCGGATGAGCGAGGTGGTTGATGCTGCTAAAGGCGCCGTTGGGATGACGGAAACTTCTTGGGATCGGCAGGGCGGCTAGCCGCAGCATGGCTTCTTGGAGAGCTGTGGCGGCTGAGGAAACGAAGCGAGGTGCCTTGAAGGTAGACATCCGGTTTGGACGAGATACCGCCGAAGCCGCAGCGGAGCAAGGCATTGGGCGCAGGTAGATGACAGACAGTGGAAGGTGTTTGCAGCCTGCAGGGAAACCCCATGGACTTCAGGAAGGTGCTCGGTGCTCGGTGCTGGTGTTCGACGGCGGGAGGCTTTGACATCTATGAGCTGGCCCAACATCTGGGATTACATCTTTGGATGTGTCGAGGTACAAACCCACTGTTTGAATAGCTTCGCTCTTGACCAATAAGAGCGCATAGACTGCAACTCTGATATATTTAAGATCGAGTGATTGGTGAGAAATTCGGCAGAGTCACTTGGCGCCTCGAGATATCCCGAAGTCACCTCGAGAGACCAAAGTATCGTCCTGGCCCTCGAGCTCCGCCTGCTCTCCTCGCTCCGTCACGGCAAGGACGAGATCACTGTTCGCTGCGCGCTAGGGCACAGCTTCGCTACCGTAGTCGAATACCTCCGCTTGTGTCCGCGCTGCCGCCGCTCCGCCTCCACTGGCGAGGCCACCATTGCCTGGGTCCTAGAGGCACTGACCGGACTCCCATGGGTCTCAACTCGTAAAGAACTGGTCACCGCCCTGGGCTAGACGCCTGGTGCGCCTTGCTGCGGATGGCCTTCGAGCTACAAGGGGCCCAACACCATGTTCGCGTTCGAGCGTGGATGACCGAGGACGAGATTCAAGATCTGCTGATGCGGGACGCTCGCAACGGGTTGAGGCTGAGTTCAAGAACATTCGGCTTGCGACGATCGAGGACGGCGAGTTTAGCGACAGTGTACTGTAGATGGCGGCCGCTCTCGCGAGGTTTGGCCTCCCTGTTCCTTTTGTGCTCGACTTGGTGGC
>JAADYK010000693.1:0-15398 GCA_023338225.1 Halophytophthora batemanensis
CCAACCGATCCCCAAGCACAACTTGCTTCTACTGTGAGAGGCAGACAGTTCACTCCGGTCGCGCAGTCCGCGCCAAGAAGCACCTGCTGCAGCGTTGTCCACGTTTCGCTAAGTTCCTGCTCGATACTCCTGATGAACAGTGGCCGCCTTGGCTGGCTCACTTTGTTGGCGGCAGCGAAAGAATTACCGCTGGATCGAGTTTTGCGATCTGTGTGGACGGAGACAGCTGCAGCAGTGCCGGCGAAGGTGGAGCACAGGCCCACCGCGTTTGTCAGCACTTCACTTCGCAAATGGTTTGGAGCTTCAGAGTGGTTGAAATGTCTTAGGGACAACCCAGCGTCTTTTCCAACATCTCCAACAAAAGATCAAGGACCTATTATGTCGTGGTGGACGAGTATGCTGGCCAGAGAGTTGTGAGTCGTGGGGCACCAGCATTGAGGCAGTTCACTGCAAGATACCAAACGCTCCTCGGAAATTCGTCGTCAAGACTTCACGCGCGGCCTGGAGCTGCCTTGCTTTGGTCACACACATATGGCAGTAGTGGCGTTGAGTCGCGGCGTGACGCAGTAACGCTAGAGTTCAAGCCAACGCACACAAGATGACTCTGAAGAAGGTGAGGTGAATCACCACCAGCAATCGACCCACGCTACTTCGGAACAGGCTGTCTTCAGATCGGAAAATATCCCACAGACCTTCACTGATTGATGCATGGGTTTGCCTTTCAATCCTAGGCTCCAAAGTGCTGGCTTGCTCCGCGTGCCACCCCTCCTGCTCTACGGGCGAGTCAGCGATGACATGGTTTCTGCACTTCTTCCTGCCGAGCTCTCTGTCCCTGTCTACTCGGACAACCTTGGGTAAAGGCGACAAGCTGGAGGTCGACGCGAATTGCAAGCTGCTATGTCTTGGGTTTGAATTATATGGAGACCGGCACTTCCACTATGTGAAGCACTGGTTTCCGACTCGACATTTGAGACCGGGAAACTATCCGCCAAGCGTGGGTGTGCCTCGACGACTTTGGGTTGGAACCACGGCACGTGAATCCTCAAGACTGGGAAGCAGCCCTGGCAGCGTGCGAAAGAGAGCGGGCTGAGGTGCTGGCTACGCCGCCCCTCAAAGGCGAAAAGCATTCTGTCGTCAAGCCTGCATCAGGCGTGTGGTGGTGGCTGTCGTCCCAAAGCCACCCTCAGCGCTTCAGAGACTGCGAGTGCTCTTAGTGCGGTCGCCTAGTTCACCACGCTGGACGCACGGGCCGTGCAAAGCAGCACCTCAGCGTGGCGGGCACATTTCCTCGTTAGAGCTTGGCGTGCCCCGTCGTCGAGAAGCCTTTCAGCCCATTTCGAGCAATCTCACGCCGCAAGCAGTAAGGCTCCACGTCACTTGGGAGATGTATGGGACGCCAACTTTCAACTTCTTGTGTCTACGGCGACTTGTATGTCTCTCAATCCTCGCCGCACTCAGCTGAGCAGCCCCCGCGAATGAGACGAACGGATGCACGGAAGGGGGTCAAGCTCTGTGGCTGCAATGAAGTCTCAGGCTTCAATGCAATGCAGGGGAGATCGTGGCACGGACGCTAGATTGTTGGCGACCAGCATTGCGAGGCGCTCGGCTTTTGCTCTTTGGCTGGCGGTGGAAGAGCGCGCGGAGAAAGTGGTCAAGCTGCGGACTGGCCTGGAACTGCACGAGCAGTGCGATTGGTGGTGCGGGGGCGTTTCTGTAAGCGCGAAAGAGTCAGCAGGTCGGACTTGACCACGACTCGCCATATCGAGCGACATTTCAGACACCAGTCAGGATGTGCGAACGGCATATTTGCGGGATTCCTTTGATCTCCAGCTTTTTTGCTCTCTCGCTCGCACATGCGCAGGGCGCATTGACCTACTAGTACATGCAAGGGACAATATCGCTCAGAGGGGCCGCTGCGTCGCGTGGTTGGCGCGGAAGAGGACTTGCCCACTTGATCCCCTTTCCTTTGACTCGGGACACCAGTGCCACGTCCCTTCATGGGCAGAGCTGTACGTGCATGTAGACGAAATCCCAGCGTGAAAAGCACGACGAGCGAAGGCATGAACGCTATCCATTCAGCTTTCGTACTGCTGCTACTGCCAGCTGTGCAACGCAATTACTGTCCTGCTCTCCCTGGCCAGCGACCCACCTCGTAGCCCTCTAGCGGTTGGACGCAGCCAGACAGACACCCGTCACCACCACTGCTCAGCTAATGTGCGCCTTAGCCAGCGACTTGGCCGTGCAGGGGCCCGCAGCCGTCATAATGGGCTCGCCCTTGTACGTGGCCACGCACTTGTCGTTCGTGAGGAAGTCGGGCGAGACCTTCTCCAGGATCTTCTGCTTCTTGACCTGCGCCGCCGAGATGGCCTCCCCGCTCTCCGAGGCCACACACACGCGCTCGCCCACGACGGCATCGGCAGGAGGCTCAATGAACTGCACGTGCTCATGGGCATCGTCCGAGGCGCAGAGCACCATACCATGCGACTTGAAGCCGCCCAGTTTGGCCGGCTTCAGGTTCAGCAGCACCAGCACCTTGCGACCCTGCATCTCCTCCAGCGAGTAGAAGGCCTGCAGTCCCGAGGCGATCTGCTTGGGCTCCTCCTCACCCACGTCGATCTCTTCACAGTAGAGTTTTTCCGAGTCCGGGTGCTTCCACACCTTGGAGATGACTCCCACGCGGATGTCCAGCGACGCGAAGAGCGGCGTGGCCGCCTTCACGGGCTTGGCCTTGGCGGGCTTGGCCTTGGCGGCCGCTGCCTCTTCCTGCTTCTTCTTCTCGTCCTCCGTCAGGATCTTGTTAAAGAGAATGTCACCGATGGCGATAGCAGTGCCCGGCTTCAGGTTGTCATAGTCCGGCGACAACTCCGGCAGTTTGATAGATGGCGTGCCCAGCTTCTGGAAGATGGTGTCGGCGACCGTGGGCATAATCGGGCTCAGATAGTGTGCCAGCACGTAGATGGCTTCAAGGCACGTGCGCACCACCACAAGTCGCGGCTCGTTCTCCTTCATGTGCCAAGGCTCCTTCTCAGTCAGGTACTTGTTGGTCTCCTTGAGAGCGCTCACAATGGCGAGACACGCGTTCTGCAGCGCAAACTCCTTGTAGGCAGTCTCCGATTCCTGCAACAGCGCGTAAATGTCGAAAGGCTTGTCCGCAGTCGCGTCGGGGACCACACCGTTCGAGTACTTCTTGCAAATGTTGACTGTGCGGTGCACAAGGTTGCCCAGCGTGTCGGCCAGCTCCGAGTTATGGATGTTGATGAGGTCATCCTCCGAGAAGGGCATGTCCTGGCCGAAGCGTGACGAGCGCACGATAAAGTAGCGGAACGAGTCCAGTCCGTACTTGCCAATCATCTCGTATGGGTCCACCACGTTGCCAATGCTCTTGCTCATCTTCGTGCCATCCTTGGCGTTCACAAAGCCGTGGGCAAACACACGCTGCGGCAGTGGCAGCCCCGTGCTCATGAGAATGCAGGGCCAGATGACGCAGTGGAACCACGTAATGTCCTTGCCGATAATGTGCACGTTCGCGGGCCAGTACTTGGCGTTAGGGCCATCCGGATAGCCGATGGCCGAAAGATAGTTGGACAGCGCGTCGAACCAGACGTACATGACGTGCTCCGGGTCGTTGGGCAGCGTGATTCCGTGCGAGAAGGTCGTGCGCGAAGTGGAGAGGTCCGTGAGCGGCTCTTCCAGTCGACGCAGCAGCTCCTGACGACGTACTTCGGGCTGCAGGAACTCCGGGTGGTCCTTGATGTGCTGCACCAGACGCTCCTGGTACTTGGACATCTTGAAGAAATACGACTTCTCTTGCATCTTCTTGAAGGGCGTACCTGTGCTCGGGTCCTTGTAATCCGTCTGTTGCGCCTCCGTCTCCGTCACAAAGGTCTCCTCGCGGACATTGTACCAGCCCTCGTACGTGCCCGGGTACACGTCACCATTGTCCAGCGCTTTCTGGAAAAGCCAGCGAGCAAAGGTCTTGTGCACCTCACTGGTAGTGCGGATGAAGTTGTCATTGCTCATGTTCAGGTCGCGCGTGAGCTGCTGGAACACAGCGGCGTACTTGTCCACAAGCTCCTGCGCCGTGACTCCCGCGGCCTCGGCCGTCTGCGCAATCTTCTGGCCATGCTCGTCTGTGCCCGTGAGGAAGTAGACGTCGCGGCCAAAGATGCGGTGGTAGCGACAGATGATATCCGACGTCACATTCTCGTAGGCGTGGCCCATGTGCGGGTAGCCATTCGTGTAGTGGATGGCCGTGGTCAGGTAGAAGGTCTCCTGCGCCGCCTTGGCCTTCAGCACCTCCACCTGCTGCTGCAGCTCGGCCACGCGCGCGTCCTTCTGCTGCGCCGCCACCTCCAGCTGACTCACGCGCCCCGCCAGGCCGCTCTCATCGCCCGTCGTCGCCATTGCTGCTTGCCTTGCTTTTCTCCCCCTGCGCAATTTCGCCTTTGGGTCGTGGTGAGAATGACGAGGAGCCAAGCAGCCTTGCCCACCACAAGCACGTTCCCTCCAAGCTGCGTCCGGGAAGTTTTAGCCAATGAGCGCAGAGGACAAGCGGGCCATCGTGCGCTTCCGACGACACGAGTGGCTGAAAAGGCCGTGGGGACGCGTGATTGGATGGAAACAGGTGGGTGAGCCTTCTTTGGGGCTGAATAAGTGGGCGCCTCGATGGGTTTCCCCAGTGCCAACTCCCTTTTCGGATTGAAGACACTGGCCGTGCTGATTGGTGCGTTCAGGGGGCACGACGCCTTCTGATTGGAAGGAACCCCCCGGCAAGTCCGCAGCCTTTCAAACACAGCCGCCAAAACTCCGCTTCCAAGCCCGCTCCCCAATCTCGATGAGACCCACAATTCCGCAATAGCCTCCCCGTCTAGCGGACCTCGTGGCCTATTTCCCGTAAATCGCTCACTTCAAAAGTGCAAAAACAAAAAAAAATCCGCGCGAAAAAGCGACAACATCTTCGCGCGCAAACCCCATCTAGGAAGTGCGCGCGCGTGCGTCTAAAGCACCACCAATTGAACGACGCGACCGTCGTCGGGAGGGAGCTCCGCGTCTGGGCCACGATGGTGCTCAGCGCGTCCTACGCAGGCGGCACGACGGCCAACCCCGTGCGCGAGAAGCCCACCATGAGGCGCAGCGGTCTGCGCGGCACTCGCGGCACTCGCAGCGCCAGCAGCAGCAGCAACAACAGCAACGCTAGTCTGGGGAGCAAGTTCACAGACGACCCGTCCTTCTACGGCTCGGTGCTGGATCAGCTGCACGCCGAGCAGAAGGGCACCATCGAGGCGCTCGCGTGCCAGGTGGAGTTCTATCGTCAGCGCGAAGAGCGCTACAAGAAGGAGCTGGACACGCTGCGGCACTGTCTGACTCCAGGAGGCTCCAAGAGCGCGGCCGGTGAAGGTGAAGGCGAAGACAAAAGCAATGCCGCATCGGTGTCCGTGGCGCAGCTCGCGAGAGAGAACCGTGTGCTGGGGGACGAGCTGGACGAGCTGCGCGGCAAGCAAAGCGCCTGGGAAGACGACCGCGCGCAGCTGGAGCGCCAGAAGCGCGAGCTGGAGAAGCAGCTCAAGGACGCCAAGCGCACCCTCTCGGGATTCTCGCAGGCCATTGAGCAGCTGGAACTCAAGATGCAGCGCAAAGAGGCCGAGGTGCAGACGCACTGCCTGGAACTGGAGCAGGAGCTGCGCGCCAAGACGCTTGAGTGCGACACACTAACGCAGGAGAAGGACGCGAGGCAGCAGCAATTAGAGAACCTGCAGACGACCAGCGACGAGAACCAGCGACTGCGAGCGGAACTGCGGGCACTGGTGCAGACTGACGCCAGGCAAGTGAACGCCTCGGACTCTGGGGACAGTAGCCTCGGCCTGCGCTTCTCCTCGGAGATTGTCAGCGTCCGCGAGAAACTGCAGCATCTGGAAGAGCTGAAAAAAAGTCATGAAGACGAGATCCAAGAGCTACAACGGAAGTTGACGGCGTCTGTAGCGGACGTTTCCTCGGCTCAACTGGAAGCGGAGCGCAAGAGCAGCGAGGCGAAGGAGGCGCAACTGCAGCTGGCTAACGTGTCCAATCTGCTGGCCGCACGGGAACAACTGCTGGCATCAGGCGACAGCTCCAAGAAGGAGAGTGACGCCCAGCGCCAAGAGCTGCTGACGCTCGTGTCGACTCTGCAGCGAGAGAAGAGCGAGTTGCAAGGCGAGGCCGTTCATCTGCAGCGAGAGTTGGAGCTGTTACAGAGCGCTCTGCAGACCACCAAGTCGCGGCTGACTGCTAAAGACCACAGTGTCATGGTGGCCACGTTGCGCAGCGAAGTGGCGGCGCTAAAGGAGCGCCTACGCAGTGAGTTCAAGCACGAGAAGGAGGGGTTGCGCAGTGAGACCCAAGCTCTCAAGGGGGAGATTACGCTGCTACGAGGACGCTTGGCAGAGCAGCAGTGCGCGGCCCGTGAACTGGAGGATCAACTGCGACGCAAGGACGAAACGCAGAAGCAGATGGAATACGACACGCGGCAACTTCATGAGCGTATTAGTCGCTTGGAGACGGAGTTGGAGCAGTCCCGCACCAAGTACCAGCAGCTTCAGGAGTGTCGAAGTGCGCTGGCAGAGCAGCTGGACTGTGGGTTTAAAGAGTTACTGAACGACGAGGAAAGTGCAGCGACGGCCTTCGAGGAGCTGGAGAAGCTGCGACAGGAGCTCAGCAGTCTCAAGAAGGACAATGCGGCGCTGGAGACTGCACGACAGTCAGCAACGGAGGAGCTGGAGCGCGCCACGCGTCAGAGTCGCGAGGCCACGACGCGCCAGAATGACAAGATTGACGAGCTATATCGCCAGCTATTGGAGAAGGAAGCGACGATCACCTCTCTGAAGGCTGCAGAGCGCCAAGTATCGCTGCTGGAGCAGGAGAAGACGACGTGGGAAGGCAGTGTCACAGACATCCGTCTACGCTGCGAGAGTCGAGTGGAGACAGAGGTGCGCAAGGCTGACGGTCTGCGTTCTCGGATCGAGCAGTTGGAAATGGAGAGGGTAACGCTCAAGAACCAGGTGGCTGAGCTCCAGGACGAAAGTGCGCAGCAGGACGAGAAGCTGCAGACATCGCAGGAAACTGTAAAGGAGAAGCAGCTGGAGGTCGAGTCACTCACGCAAGAGATCGGTCGTCTGGAAGTGCAATTGAAGGAGGCTTCGGCCTGTGTTGCATCTGGGCAGCAGGAGAAGTCGAGCCGCGAACAGAAACTGCTGCAGGAGCGCAAGAGGCTGGAGAGCGAGATGACGCGACTGCTGCAGCGCATCGAGAGCGTGAGCAAGCGCAATTTTGAGCTGGGGGAGAAGGTTATCTCTCTGGCCAAACAGTCCAAGACTGACCAGACCGACCTCGTGGCGTTGAGCACGCAGGTGAGGAGTTACAAGGCGCAGGTGAAGGAGCTGGAGGGCCAGCTCGTCTCCATTCACCACCGTCGAGGCTGCGACTCGGACACGGTACGCGATCTCCAGCGCCAGCTCAGCGACGCCGCGTGTGTGAAGGAGAGCTATGAGCGGGAGCTCACTAAGCTTCGCGAGGCGTTGGAGCATGTGCGTAGTGAATACAGTGTGGCCAAGCAGCAGCGGGACGAAGCCGTGAAGCGCGTGCGCCTGCTATCTCAATGCCGGGAGCAGATGCAGTCGACGGCAGAGGATCACATGGCGGAGCTGGTGGAGGAGATCGAGGCTTCACAGCACCAGTTGGACGGCGAACGCAAGCGCTGTGCAGTCTTGCTATCCAACGAGAAGACGTTATTGCGAGATCTACAGGAGCGCAATGCTGCGATCGCCAAGCTGGAGCGCACAGTCTCATCGCTCCAGCGTCAGCAAACCACCAGCAGACGGAGATCTCGCGGTGGAGCTAGCAACGGTAGCAGCAGTCAGGGGTCCAGGACCCCTACAGGTAGCTCTCTCTCCATGCAACAGCTCCAGCAGCCACAGCAGCCTCAGCTGGAGCGTCAGCGATCCAGTTCGGTCTCTTCAGGCAGTCGGAGGCCCGGGATGGCTCCCGCGAAGGAGCTGGACCACTTGCTGAGCAATCTGGAGCGCATCTCGGACTTCTCGGCGCAGATGCAGACGCAGACGCATCAGTATTGACTTGCCCGCTGGGTGCACGTCGAGTACGGGAGGGTGGAGGACATCGACAGGGGAGGCTGTGGAGGCTGAAGCCCGCTGAACCTAAGTGAATGGAGGCACACAGGCGGTTGCGCCGTTGTTGTAGTCGTAGCTGCGTCCGCTTGGAGCTTGGAGTGCGACAGCTCTTGCCATGAGGCCACGTGGAGGGTCTCGCTCGCACGTGGCAAACATGCGTTTTCATTGTCCGAGCTGTGCGTGGTGTCAACTTCCCCACGACAGACCAGTGAGACGAAGACAGCGTCGTGCGATGGACGCGTAGTTCCCGGTGCCGGCGCGAGCTCCTCCGGCTCTTGCACTGTCCCCGCCATTTGCACTGCATCCTGGCGTGCGCTTCGTCGGCAGCTCCGGCGTGGCGTGTGTTGCACTGTCACCACCACAGTATCCAGCGCGGAAGGGGGTGGCTGGTGGCTCCATGTGGCGCCCTCCGTTTCGGTGGCGCTTCAGGAATATCAGTGACTGGCTGGGTTGCAACTGGTCGTCGCTCGCTCTTGTCGTCGCGCAGCGCAGCCCAGCCCAGCGCGGACGACGTCGATCACGGAGGCCGCGGCGGCTTGTGCGTCGGCCGCGCAGAGGTGAGTCGCACCCAGCGGGAGCCACGGAGCCTCGTCCTTCGCGGCGTCGTGCGTCGCAACTTGTCGTCCTCCTCCGCCTCGTGGCAATAATTGCGTCCGAATTCCATTTGCACCCGACGGAAAAATTGGCCGGTCGTGCGTAACGGTCTTCGCCCCCTCGACTCACAACTCGATCCAGACGACAGAAGCGGATCGCAGTACGAAGCGGCAGGCAGACAGGAGGGAAGCGCCGCTGCACGAGGCCCTAGCACAGGCCAGCCCAACCCAGCAAGAGCCAAGAGATAGAGATGAGCGACCAGCAGCAGCAGCAGCAAGAGGGCGCCGGCGACAGCACGTGGATCGAGGAGCAGGCGGCCGAGTACGCCGACCTCGTGGGCAGCTTCGTCGAGTCGGTGGTGGACGAGGACACGGACGAGATCATCGAGTACCAGCTCATCTGGGAAGGCGGCGACCTGGGCGTAGCGCTCACGACGCTGGAGGGCGAGGATGGTGGCGTGGCTGTGAGTCGCGTGACCGGCAAGGGCTTCCCGTTCGGTATCAAGAACGTGGGGCCGGGCGATCTGCTGCTCTCCATCAACTTGCGGGACACGACCGTGATGTCGCTGGACGACGTGGTGGGCTTCCTGCAGGTCTGCGACTTGCCGGCTACGCTGCGCTTCAAGAAGCTCTCGCCCGTCACAGACAACATGCCGGTGTCTGTGCCACGGAAGAGCACTTACGTCATCACGAGCGCCAACCCCACGGGGCCCACCAGCCCGCAGGGCTCTGTGCCGCCTCCGAGCTATCCGCGTGGCTCCCAGCGTGCCTCCACCAAGTATGCGCCGCCACCGCCCGCTCCAGGCCCGACGCTACCTCCGCATCCGGCACGCGCTTCCATGCCAACGCACAAGATGGCGTCCGATTTCCCTGCGCCACCGCCCCCTCCTCAGCGCCAGAGCGCCAAAGTGCCGTCTTCCAAGTCGAAGATGGCGTCCGCGCCAGTCCCAGTTCCAGCTCCAGCGGAGCAGCACCACGCAACGCCCGCAGTGCAGGAAGAGTACGAGGCGCCCAAGCCCAAGCCCAAAACCCCTCGCAAGCCCAAGACGCCCAAGGCGGCGGCGGCGGCTCCTGCAGCCATCCAGAAGAAGAAATCGGCTCGTGAGATGAAGAAGACGGCATCCAAGCCTCGTGTGGAGGAAGAGAAGAAGGGCGGGACGGCGGAGCTGGATCTGCGGACGACGGACGGCGTGGCGCCGGAGAACAAACTGCGGGAGCTGGACGGTCTGGTGCTCACGTCGGGTGTCAACGACTTGGGTTTCGAAGAGTCCGAGTCGGAATCCGAGACGGAGGGGGACTTCCACAGCTTCACGGGCGATTTCGCGGGGGCAACTACGCGCAAGGCGAAATCCTGGCATAGCGACGAGGAGGAGGACGAGAGCAAACGCTCGCTGGACTCGGCGCCACCCAGCTCCACGGGCTCGGAAGAGCCACGGTCCGGTCGGAAGGAGAGCGTGGCCATGCTGGGCCATTTCTCCATCGAGACGGACGGCGACGCCGTGCCGATCCTGCCTGAGCGTGAGGACGCCCAGGGGATTGCGTCTGTGGACAATGTGAACAGCTTCTGCCCCGACGACCACCACGTGTCACCTGGTGGCGGCAGCCGTGTGCGTCCGTCCGACATGAGCGTGGCTACCAAGGACTCGCTCGTGTCGTCTGCCAACACGGACGCGCCGCGGGAGTCGGTCCGTGTGACGATGGACAGCACGGCACCGCTCATGAAAAGCCACCCGATCGGTACTCTGCACGAGCTGTGCGCCCGAGGCAACCTCCGTGGCGCTGTGCAGCACTTGCGTGTGGAAGGCGCCGACGGTCTGCTGAACCGCGAGCCGAACCACGGCCAAACGGGACTGCATCTGGCCGTCAAGAGTGGGAATGTGCAGCTCGTGAAGGTGCTGCTGGAGCAGTACAAGCCACTGGAGGAGCTCATCAACGTGGAGGACGACAAGGGCAACACGGCGCTGCACTTTGCGGCCACCAAGAAGCCGGCCATGGTGCACCTGCTGCTGGAGAACGGCGCCAGCGCCAATGTCAAGAACAGTCGCAAGTTCACGCCGCTCATCATCTCGGTCATTACTTCCAAGAACGACGACGTGATCATTCCGCGCATGCTGCTCAAGTACGGAGCCAACCCGAACGACATGCACGACAGTCAGACGGTCATCCACACGGCCATCGCCAACGGGTTGCTCCAGATTGCCGGGGCACTGGTCAAGGCCGGCGCCAAGATGGACGTGGAGGACGCGGAAGGCCGCAGCGTGTTCGAGAAGCTGGACCGCAAGTCGCTGCGGGGGCTTATTTCGCACATCTACTTCCCACCCACTTACATCACGGAGAAGGAGCGGACGGACTGCATGCTGTGTCGCAAGAAGCTCAAGTTCGGCCACCGCAAGTACAACTGCACGCACTGCGGGCGGCTGTGCTGCTCGGACTGCTGCGCGCTACACGTGGAGATGTACAAGTTCCCCATGGGCTTCCCGGGCCGCACGCGGCGCGGCGCCGCCTGTCGCGACCCCAAGCGCGTGTGCAAGACGTGCTTCAACGTCTTCAAGGAGCGCAACGAAGACCCGAGCAAGAGCTCCTCGGGCTTCCTCAACCGCATCATCAACATTGAGTGGGACGAGGTGAACCCGGACAAGCTGCAGGCCGTGCAGGCCTCCAGTCGCCGCGGCGAGAAGGTCTAGGCAGGCCAGCAGTAGCACAGCAGTAGCACAGCAGCAGCAGCAGGAGCGAACGACAGCTCCTGCATGCGCATCCAACTGCAGGACAAGATGATACAGATCCGTTTGCATACTCGTACAACTCGCGGCTGGTCCAGCGACTCCCACCTTTGGCTCTTGGCAGCACCGCGCGGGGCTGTGCGGCGGAGGAACCGTCTCCGTCGTGAGGCGCCCCGGCGGCTTCATCGCCGCCTTCGCCTTCATTTCGAGCGTGAAAGTCCACTTGGCCGCCTCCAGTTGGTGTGGGCGAATGTTACACGCGCGGGGTAGGTCTGGTTCCGCGCGTTTTGGCCAATGGCTGCACGGCGAAACGGCTGCGCTCCGCGTCGGATTGGCTGGAATGCTGTTTACAAGGACACGAGATGCGCTTGAGTCAGATGCGATGGCGTTCATTGCTGCTCGTGCTCGTGCTGCTTGTGCTCATGCTGCTCGTGCTGCTTGCTGGGCTGCGACGCCTGCATCGCCACTGCCACCACCGCCTCCGCCGCCCCGAGGGTGCGGCGCAGACCTTGCCACTGGATTCCTGCGACAAGGCTGGCTTTCCACGGGACTCGTCCGCACGCCCAGCAGCTCCGGCGACATTCCTCTGGGCGAGGGCTGGCTCGGCAGCCACCGCGGTCAGCAGCAGCAGCAGCGGAGACCTGCGCGCCGCCCCCTCTGTGTGCCGGCGGACTATGGATTCACGCCCGGCCGGCTGTCGTCATGGAGACACGCATGCTCCTCACCGGGGCAACGCATCTCGTCGCCGCCCGGGCTTTCGGCCAATGATGTCGCCGAGCGCGGCTTTTGCACCAATCCGCGACGCCGAGTGTCGCAGTCCAGCGGGGCCAACTCCTTTTTGTCGCGACGCCTGCCTACCCTTCTCTGGCGCTCGGCGCTCGTCGCTCGGCAGGCCGGCGCCACGCACACCACCTGCGCGCCGGCGCCGCAGGCCGCCAGCGCAGTGCAGGCCGCCACCGTCACGCGTGGCATAGAGCGGGGGAGCCCAGGCGCTCGTGCCCTCGCGCGCGCGCTTGGTGAGCTGCTGGGCGCCAGGAGACAGTTTGGCCGGCCAGTTGCGTGGCGGGCTCTCCCGCCCTCGCATTGGCCAAATACCCGCCCGCACGCGCCAATGGCGTCTCTCGCTGCTGCACGCCAGGCTCCGGATTGGGGGAAAAGGCCTCTCGCGCGCGGAACGGGCCTGTCTGCTCCAACTGACCTCTTCCCGCCGTCGTGCCAGGTACGAGTCAGTTCTGGTTTTCGGGCGAAAGGAAGACGGAGAGAAGCGGACGAAGCCGAGCTGCGAGCTGGTCTGCCTGTGGAGACAGCTAACCTGCCTTGCTGTGCGCGCGAAGAGCTGTGTGTCTGCGTGCGTGCTCGCGTACCTGCCGTCGCGTCGCCTTTGCCGTCGACTCGGAACTCATTCCTGCGCGCGCCGTCCAGCCCTCGGAGCGTACGTAGCTGCCGCTGATCGCTCTCTACCTCGCTGGCGGCTCGTTCGTCTGTTGTCTGCGGTGGTGCTCACTTGCCTGGTTCGACTCGTGACTGCAGTGTGTGCAAGCGTCACCTCGGTCGCGAAGCTTCTTTCCCACTCGCTCGTCGCATAGAAGCCGAGCCGCATCTCTCACTTGGGCGGTTAGTCGAGAACGCCAAGCACAACTCAAGTCGACTCAAGTCAAGTCGACTCGACTCGGCTCACACTGGAAGATGGCGCCCAACACGAACAGCAGCGTGAACGGCGACGTGTGCGTGGAGGAGACGCGCAGCAGTCTGTCGCTGGACAGCTACGACGTGGGCGCCGCCATGCTGGCCGCCACCACGCCCGCGGACAGCAAGCAGGCGGACGACGTGGTCATCTTTTTCGACTGGGGTGAGTGCGCCGCGTTGTCTTGCTGCTGGGTGGCCAATTTGGATGTGCGTGCCACCGCACGAGCCTTGCCGCTATGGTTTCTCACCGCATGCGCCCACTTTGCTCGCTTGCCTGGTTGCGTGTCGCTCTGAAGATGACACGCTGATGGCGTCGTCGGCCATTGCCAAGCTGGGGCTCTGCCCCAAGTACATGCACGAAGAGCCCGACATCCCGATGGATGTGCTGGCGGAGCTCAAGGAGCTGGAGGAGAGTGTGGTGCAGCTGCTGGAGGCGGCACTGTCCTATGGCCGCGTGGTGATCGTGACAGCGGCCGAGACGGGGTGGGTGGAGCTCTCGGCGTCGCTCTTCATGCCTCGCCTTGTCCCTTTCTTCAACACGCGGATCAAAGTGGTCTCGGCGCGGTCCACGTACGAGTATTTGTACCCGGACTGTCCTCGACGGTGGAAGGTGGAAGCGTTCAACAATGAGGTGTTCCCCGTGTGGGAAGCTTACGAGGATGAAGAGGCCAGCAGCATCCCGCGCCACGTCATTTCGCTGGGCGATGGCCCCACGGAGCGCGAGGCGCTGATCAACGTCAAGATGCAAGCAATGGACGCCTGCCACGGCAAGTCCATGAAGTTCATCGCGTACCCCAAGATCAGTGAGCTGCAGCTGGAGGTCGAGCTCATCCTGGCCAACATGGAGCACCTGTGCACGCACGAGGGCGATCTGGATCTCCAGATCACTTGGGACATGCTCAACTCCAGTGCTTAAGGGCGGAGCTGATGGACTGGCGAGGCTGCGAATGGAAAGCGCTTCGACAGGGCAGCTACGGTGCATGTACAGTATGGATACTGCGTCTTTGGGAGGCACGAAGGGGGAGGCGAACCTCGCGCCAAGAACTCACCGAGAGAGGAGGATGCAGAGGTATCGCTGAAAGCAACGGCCAGCCGACGGAAGAAGACACGAGAGGACGGGCTGCACCAGCCTGGCCACGAAGCAGGGGGCAGTCAACTGCAGGACGCAGCCGTGTGTGCCAGCAGAGGAAGCTGCCGGCCGCGGCGGGCAGCTCCTCCATGTCTGCCTTCTTCGCTCTCCAGCTCACGACACACAAAAACCCGAGAAATAATTTATAGATCTACTAAAGGCCCGAATATATGGATGTGACCAATGTAGCTCTGCGTCTCCGTGCTTCTCGCTGCGCGTAGTGGTCCGTGAGAGCACTCGAGTCGGGGGTCGACACGTGCTGCGTCTGCGCTGTGTGCGGAGCCGTTGGGCCTAGTCGGAGTAGAAGCCAAAGACGACGCAAGTGGCCCAGATGTGTTGCTGCAGCACGGAGCAAGCACGCATACGCTCAGTCATTCTCACGGGAGTATCGGTGGAGGACGCTAGCGGACGTACGCTGTTGAAGACGGCCGAGGCGTGGTTGTCGTGGTCGTTGTCCCAGAGGCAGCGCGAGGTGATGCGGACGTCCTGCAGGCGCTGCTGGCCGATGAAGGTCTGCACCACCACCTTGTAGCGCGGGAAGTGGCACTCGGCGCTGATGCGCGTCTTGACAGCGTCCGCGATGCTGGTGCTCCAGGTCTTGCAGTCCGCCTCATCGAACTCCTTGCCGTCCAGCTCCTTGGCCATGCACTCGGCCGTGATCTTGCACACCTGCTTGCGTCGGAAGCTGCGGCCAGAAGGCGTCCACAGCACTCAGCACACGCCAGCACACAAGAGAGCAGCAGGCGAAAGCTTCCTCCCCCCTCCCTCGCGGTTACACAAGAGCGATGCATGTGGGCGTACCGCTCGTCCTCTGTGGGTGCCATGATGTACGTGGGCATGACCACCTTGATCACCTGGTTGCCGCGCCCCGGCGTCATCTCCATATCCGCCATTCTGTCGGAGCGCTCGTGCCTGCGTCTGGGCGTGCCGATCTCGCGCTTCTTGTACTGCGTCTCTTCCTCACTGCCAAGATCTGCCGACGCTGGTTCGAGTCGCGACGTTTCAAAGAGCAGTTCACAACACAAAGCACCGACCGAAGACGGTGCAGTACGGCCAGGAGTCACCACCAAGGTGTACGAGGCGCTGCTGAAGCACTGAAGCACTGAAGCAC
>JAADYK010000694.1:0-15354 GCA_023338225.1 Halophytophthora batemanensis
CCCACACTGAGATCCGGGAGCATGTGAGAGGCAAGTTGCAGCGCTGGGTTCTGATGCTCTGTGGCTATCGCTACAAGATCGAGCACGTAAGGGGGAAGATAATATCTCGGCGGACATAATATCCCAATGGGTTCATTCAGAACCTCCGAAGTCAAGCATGAAGAGTGTCCGTAACCAAACGTCGAATGTGGTTTCTAGACCACGACTGCTTTGTGACCATGACTTCGTTTGGCCGACTGTAGACCACGTGAGGACAACGCAGCAGCAGTTCCGTCGACAGGTTCCGAGTGCAGCAATGCAGTCGTCTGACGGGCAATTACGGGTGGAGGACAGAGTGTGGGTGCCCACAGAGACAAAAGACCTCATGCAACGTGTATTGGTGGTGGCACATTGTAGTGCATGTGCACATCATGGCTCAAACGTCATGCAGCGACAAATACAGCAGCACTTTGACGTGAAATCGCTGGGCAAGTTAGTGCAGGACTTCGTAGCGGCATGCCTACTGTGCAAACATGTCAAGGGAGGCCAAATTATTCAACGTCCGTGGAGTGAACATCAGGTGCCTGCAGCTCGCAACGAGGCGCTGCACTTTGACTACTTGATCGTGGACTACCGCCAAGGTGGACTTCTGACAACGGGACTCATTTTAAAACTACCCTGATGAAGGTCTTGCGGGAGCGTTTGAAGGTACTTCACACCTTCGTTCCAGTGCGTACCCCGTGGGCCAACAGGACCGTGAAGCGTCCGAACAGAGACATTCTCCAAGTCAGGTGTGTGCTGCTTCTCGAGTACCAACTGGACACGAAGTACTGGGAGTATTTGGTTCCATTAGTCCAAGCCAATCTAAACCAAACACCGGTGGAATTACTCGGCGGGAAGGCACCCTTCGAGCTGTTTACAGGCCTACGTGCGTCAACGCAACTCGACACGATGATGATATCTCGAGGCACGCACACCAAGGACAAGCTGATGACGATTGACTTGGAAGTAGTCGAAGATGAGCTCCATACACTGCGCGAGAGCCTGCAAGCAATCCACACAGAAGTGAAGGACCGAAAGGAGCGAACACGGCTCTATCAGAGCATGGCCAAGCGCGGCAAGTCGGAGAACTTCAGCATTAGCGACTACATATAATGGTCAAGGGTGGACAAGCGACTGCGCGGAAACAAGCTGATGGTACGATGAATTGGCCCTTACAGGGTAACCAGAGCTCGCGAGTTCTCGTTCATGACTGAGCATCTAGTTACTGGTGAAATGATGGAGGTCCATGGATCGCGACTCAAGTTCTTTGACGATGCCAGCATAGAGGTCAACGAGGAGATTTTTGGGCATGCTAACAAGCAAGGCATCATAATGACCCTGGAACAGATTCGGGAGCACCGCTACAACAACGTAGCATAGCAGTGGAAGGTGTTAGTTTCGTGGCGTGGTCTCCAAGATGTCGAAGACTCATGGGAGCCATTGAGCAGCCTCTTAGAAGACGTACCCGCTCTAGTGAAGGCGCACATCGAGAACCATGGTGACGACGACCTTCAAGCCCAGCTACCCGATGACGCATGATGACTATCATCGAACGTGACTGCAAGTTCAAGTGCATATGCAAAGCGCGACAGATTCTGGGGAGGCAGTGCTGCCGATTCAAGGCTTTCTCGCCTCTGTCGTTTGCATTCCAAACCGACTAACCTCGTGGTAGAAATAGTTCGACGACTTCCGGAGCTTCTAGATCCAGGGATCGAGAACGGCAACGAATTCTACAAGGAGCCAAAGCAGGAAGCAGCAGGAAGCAGAGCTTCGGGAACTCAAACACTGTCCAATTTGCTTTCCCTTTGATACTGGTGGCCACAGGACGGGAAATGGACTACTAGCGTGCCGTTTGGAGGCAAACGACTCTTACGAACGGACGCCTTTGAAGCCAGAGCACCTCTTTCAGCCCTGCCTCATGTCATCTGCTTGACAACTTGAAATACGCTCCAGAGCGCCAGTTGTGCTCGGCTCCTAATCTGTCAATGTTACGCCAGAAGCGCCTTGGTGACTGAAATCTCGACAGAAATCGTTGTCCGTAAACTACCGCAGCACTGTCGGACGTCGGAAACCAAGGGGTTAAATTCGTTCTCCGCCGCGCTGACGCCAGGAGCCGAATATTCGCCACTTCCAGCAAGTCGACGGAGGCCCGAGCCAGCGCCGTCGCCGTCGCCGTCCGTGTGCCTCTGCATCTGTCTCCGCTAGCGCCACCCGCTTCTCTGTAGTCGTGTCGTGCGCTGACCTCTGCGCGCGATGGCGGCCGTGGGCGCCGTGGTGGACGCCGTCTTCGGGTCCTACGACGTCAAGAACGCCAAGCAGTGGCGCGACGAGGACCTGCTGCACCGCGAGCAGGAGAAGCAGTGGCGCGAGGACGCCATCCAGCGCGAGTACGAGTGGCGCAAAGCCGACCTGGAGCGCGAGCGCCGCATCGTGAAGCTCGAGAACGAGAAGCGCATCATCGACGCGCGCCACAAGCAGCTCACCGCCATCTCGCAGCTCTCAGCGCTGCTGGCAGGCTTCACCATGGTCTCCATCGTGGAGATCAGCGTGCCCGACAACACGAGCCACCCGCTCGTGGTCGTCTACGGCACTGTCTGCTGTCTAGAGGTACGTTCGCTATCGCCCTGTGTCCCTAGCTCGCTCTTCTCGGCGCTCACTAGATTGCTCTCGCTTGCTCGATCTGCGTTGGCAGTTTATGTTTATGCTGCTGTGCATGCTGACGTGCACACTGCTGCTGCTGGCGCTGACACGCTTCGTGACGCACACGCTAGAAGGCGAAGTGCGTGAGCTGAGCGCGCTAGAGCTGGATGTGGTGTCGCCGTTCTACGGCTGGTGGCTCAGCAAGTGCGAGCGCGAGTGGCTGCTGGCCTTCAAGCTCTTCCGTCTCGGCTCCTCCTGCTTCCTGCTGGAGATCGCGCTGCTGGGCTGGGTGCAATTCGGCGAGTGGCGGCTCACAGCCATCTGCATGTCGGTGCTCTGTGGCGTCGGCATCGTCTACTTTGAGCTCCGGCTCGCCAGTCGCTGGCGCTACCTGGGCAAGTTCCCAGAGCCGCACGCTTCCACCTCCAGCATGGACGCACCGCCAGCGACGACGCCACCTCCCACCTATTAATACAGCCAACCGCTCGGCCACCTCCAATGCGTCTGGGTCGCCTTCTCGCCAGCACATGCATACAGGGCGCTTGGGCTTTGGGCTTTGGGCTCCAATCCAGCAGACAAGAGACGGACCAGCATGAGCTCGGTGCTTGGCCCCGTGACGTCAGTGGGGCGGCGCGTGCGTCCGCGTGTCTCTCCTGCGGCTCCAAGCAGCTCCAGACCTCGGCAACAGCTGCAGGCTGCAGCAGTGCTGCCAGCAGCGCGCGGAGACAGCCGTGCGCGGCCTGGGCTTGCATGCACGGGCCCTGCGCCCGGCCTCGCACCAGCGTCCACGGCCTGCGCGCTTTTTCTTGTGAAAGGCAGGCCACGCATTTGCGCATTCGGCTTCCCCGTCCAACTCGATGCAGTCTGCCGCATCGGTTGCAGGAGGGTACGATTTCCCACAGGTCTCGATCGCCCGCCCCCGCGTCTCGGCGCAGCGGTGGCTACCTCAGGGTATGCGTTCTAAGAGGCCCCGTGATGAGCAAATCAGATCGCCGGTGGAACGTCACGCCCCGGAGTCGCCATCGCCCAGTCATTTCGCGAAAGAGTCGCCGGCACCAAGAGGCTCCGGCGCAGCTTCCTCGCTCCCTCCCTCTTCCCCACAGCAACGCAGCAGCAGCAGCAGCATGGCGGACAAGTTTGTGGTGCACAAGTTCGGCGGCACGTCCGTCGGCAGCGCGGAATGCTTCGCCAAGGTGGCGGACATTGTGGCGGGGGAGACGTCTTCCCACGTGGCCGTGGTGGTGTCGGCCATTGGCGGGAAGCCCAAGGTGACGGACCTGCTGATCTCCCTGCTGGAGCTGGCCAAGCTGCGCGAGACCAAGCGCTGCGAGGAGATCCTGGCCACCATCCGCGAGAAGCACCAGCGCGTACTGGCGGCGCTGCTGCCTGCCGAGACGGCGGCGCCCATCGAAGCAGCCATCGCACGCGACCTGCAGAGCGTCTCGGAGCTGCTGCGCTCCATCTCCATTATGCAGGCGTACAACGAGAACGTGGTGGAGTTCATCTCGGGCCACGGCGAGATCTGGAGCGCGCAGATCCTCACGGCTGTGCTCTCTCAGCGCGCGCAGAAGGACGGCAAGAAGCACCGCTTCCGTTTCGTGGACGCACGCGACTTCATCACTGTCGAGCCGCACAGCGAGCAGGGTCCCGTGGTGCAGTATGACGTGTCCACCTCCAAGATGGAGGCGTTACTGGATGCAGACAAGGCCCAGAACGGCCAGGAAACCACGCACCTGGTCATCACGGGCTTCATCTGCAGCACGGCCGAGGGCGTCATGACAACGCTCAAGCGCGACGGCAGCGACTTTACGGCTTCCATCTGTGGCCGCGTGCTGCACGCCAGCAGCGTGACGATCTGGACGGATGTAAGCGGCGTGCTGAGCTCGGACCCACGGCGCGTGCCAGGCTCGCGCATTCTCCCCGAGATCTCGTACCAGGAAGCCATGGAGCTGGCCTACTTTGGCGCCAAGGTGATCCACCCGAAGACCATGGCACCGGCCATCCTGGAGAACATCCCCATCTTCATCCGCAACACCTTTGAGCCGGAGCACCCAGGCACCAAGATCTTCGACCAGAAGCGCGTGGCACTGCAGCGCTCGCTCTCCAACGGCGGCCACCGCACGGCTCGCAACATTGTGAGTGGCTTCTCCACCGTGGACGACCTGGCGCTCTTCAACATTGAAGGCAGTGGCATGGTGGGCGTGCACGGCACGTCTTCCCGACTCTTCCAGGCGCTGGACCGCGTCAAAGTGAACGTGGTGCTCATCGCGCAGGCCAGTTCGGAGCACTCCATCTGTTTTGCCGTGCCCATGGGCTGTGCCGACGTGGCCAAGGACGTGGTGAACGAGACCTTTTTCAAGGAGATCCACGTGGGACTCATCGACAAGGCTGAGTACATTGCGCCGGCCAGTATCATCGCCGCCGTGGGAGACAGTATGAACGCCACGCCGGGCGTCTGCGGCCGCTTCTTCGGCGCGCTGGGTAAGGCCAAGATCAACGTGCTGGCCATCTCGCAGGGCTCTTCCGAGCGCAACATCTCGGCGGTGGTACACTACAAGGACTCAGCCATGGCTCTGAGAGCGGTGCACTCAGCTTTCTTCCTCTCGGACCAGACCATCTCTATTGGCGTCATGGGACTCGAGCTGGACGAGAAGGAGTCGCAAGGCATCGGCCGCAACCTCCTGCAGCAGTACAGTCAGCAGCGAGAGTTCCTGCGCCAGCGCTTCAACGTGGACATCCGCGTGCGTGCCATTGGCACACACATGTCCAACCGCATGCTGCTGGACGTGGAAGGCGATATCACGGCGGACGCGCTGGAGAACCGACTGGATGAGTTTGAGCCTTTCGACCGCGAGCGCTTCCTGAACCACGTGTGCGCCGACCATCTACCGCACTGGCTTATCGTGGACGTCTCCAACAGTTTCCACCACGTCGCAGATCTGTACCCGACGTGGCTCAGCCGCAAGGTGCACCTCATCACGTCCAATATCAACGTGGCCAGCTCTTCCACTGCTCAGCACAATGCGCTGCGGTCGGAGATGCTGGAAAACGAACTGACGTTCGACCCGGAGGCCACCTTGGCCATCGGTGTCCCTATCTTCAACACCATCCAGAACTTCATCCAGACGGGCGACGACATCTTGCGCGTCGAGTACTCGGGCAGCCGCTACCTGCACGCGGTCTTCGACGCAGTCTTTGCTTTGCCCGAGCCAGCGCAGGCTGACCTCCCCGCCATCCTCAAGTCACTGCTGGCCGAGTACCGCCGCGAGTTCAGCGTGCGCGACCTCGTGGACGACGTCATGGGCGTGCGCAGCGCCAAGAAGGCCATCATGATCGCCCGCGAGCTGGGCTTCCACACGGAAATCAAGCAGGCGGACGTACGTTCGCCCTGGGCCAAGGAGGCCACTGTCTCCGGTAGTGATGACGCGGTGGGCCAGTGGACGTACGAGCAGCTGTTGGCGCACTTGGTGCAGGCCAGTGGACCTCTCAAGGAGCTCATCGCCCAGACGGCCGCTGACCCCAGCCAGAAGCTGCGACTGCGCCAGATGACGTTCATCGACGCCATCTCGGGCGACATCAGCGTGCGTGTGGAGGCACTGGAGCCCTCGCACGCCTTCGCGCCGCTGCATGGACTGCAGGGTGGCTTCGCCTTCTACACGCAGCGACACGCGCTGCACCCGGTGGTGGTCACGGGCCCAATTGCCGACAGCAGCATCACGGCTGGCACGCTCTTCGGCAGTACGCTGGACCTGGCTCGCAACTGCGGTGCGCGCGAGTTCGGCGACGGCAAGCTGGCGCCACGAACCAAGGCCAACAAGTAGATGACCAGCAAGTAGAATGTGCAAACTACTAAAGCGATTAGTCGCCAGAGTCTGACGGCTGAAGCGGTTTCTGGGCGGTAGTTATTCCTGCATGGGCGTTGTGTGGTTCGCACGCACGCTCTGAGCGGCCGCGTGTGCGGCTCCTGGCGTCTCAGACACTAGCAGAAGCTCTCGTTTGCCAGCATGTTCAGCCTCGGCCAGGTGGTGAAGCCTGAGCAGCTCAAGGACGACGTCAAGCTCGGCGACGGCGCGTATGGCGCCGTGTGGCGCGTCAAGACGCGTGACTCGCAGCTTTTGCTGGCCAAACGACTGCGCACGGATGAGAAAGGCCGGCGTCGACTGCGTGAACTACTGGCTGACATGAAATTGACGGCCAAGTGCAAGCACGAGAACGTAGTGCAGCTCGTGGGCGCGTCCTGGACCAGCGACGCCGACTTCCAGGCGCTCTTTGAGTGGGTCGAGCGTGGCGACCTGCGCAGTTACTTGACCAGCAGCGCTACGAGCGGCTGGAACGCCGAGAAACTGCGAATTGCCGTGGGAATCGCCGACGCGCTGGCCTCTTTGCACACGCAGCACCCACCTGTAGCGTTGCAGACACTCAACTCTTCCAACGTACTGCTATCTGCCAAGATGCAGGCCAAACTCTCCGGTCTCCGCGCGGCTCAAAGCGCACGCCTTCGCGGCCGTGATAAGCTCGTGGATGGCGTCTCAGCTCAGCGCTGGATGGCGCCTGAGGTGCTGGCAGGCCATGGCGACTGTGACCAGGCCGTGGACGTCTTCAGTCTGGGCGTTTTGCTGGCAGAGCTAGACACGCACACGTTGCCATACGCTGAAGTACAGGACGCGAATGGGAACGCGTTGACGGAGGACGAGATCGTACTGCGTGTGCAGGTTGGCGCAATGCGCCCACGCTTTGAGGAGAGCTGCCCGCCCGAATTGCGCGAGCTGGCCGAGAGCTGTCTGGCGCTGTACGCCTCAGACAGGCCCACAGTGGTCGAAGTGCTGGAGAAACTCCGTGCCATTCAGCAGACAATGGGTTGGTGACAGGGTATTCGGCTGCTCTACTTCTAGCCTTTAGTCTCCAGCTTCGAGCTTGCAGATTCGTGAAGCCACTGAGCAGCTCAATTCGGGGGTGAGTCAGCATTGAGGGTCGAGGATGGATGAGGAAGTGGTGAATTTCATTTGAATTTTCGTTCACCTGCATGCTTTACCTTTGTGGGTTGGGAGTGTATCGACAGGCCGACCGAGCGAGCACCTCCCGGGCTTGTAGCTCTTGACGTGCGAGGCCATCTGCGTGATAGTGTTGCAGGTAGAGCTCCCCACCGCACACAGGTAACCATAGAAGCTGCCGTCGATCATGAAGCCCGTGCGCACGCCATTATGGATCACCCAGATGACGCACAACGCTACAAGTACCGTGGCAGCCGCACCACAGGTGAATGCCAAGACGACCGTGTTGTTTGAGAAGGTGTGCAAACCCGTGGCCATCACCGCGTTCTTCTGGTTCTTAACGATGTCAGTGTAGTCTGCGTGCACCTCCTGGTCTCGGTGGTAGTAGACATAGTATGCGATATCAATGCAGCCCACCGTGCCGATGTAGAGCCATAAGCAGATGCTGAGGGCCTTGCCGAACGCCCAGTACCCCCAACGCGCAGTGATCTGTGCCAGCGAAACACAGAGCGCCAGTGCCGCCGTCAAGTAGTTGGGCGCGGAGCTGTCGGAGGAGGAGATCCCAGACTCCCATTTCCCCATCGCGATGTCGTTGGCGTCCCGCTTCTAGCTCTCAATGGAAATCTTTGCCTGGGGTGTGTTGGAGAGCTGCGGCTGTCGAAGCGACTTGAGGGTGAGGTGGCGAAATCTGGAATGACTAGAACTCACATCAAAGCGCACAGACGGCTGCGCCATTGAATTGGGCTGCGGCATCACGGCGCCTAATACGCATCTGCGGGACATGCATGCCATGGCTGCATTTGTGGCGCAGGGTACATTTTTGCCCTCTCGCAATGGATCTAAGACGCGCCATGGCTTCTTCGTGGCCAGTAACCTTGTACGGCGCATATTCAACGTACGGCGCATCGTCGGGCTTGACTCAAGTGCGTCCCGATCTCGACTCGTCTGGAATTCCCATCGGAGCAGCGGCAAATGGCCGGCAGTGCTTGAGCGCGGCAAGCACCGGCGCGGCAATTCCACTCATCCCCAGTTTTGCGAGCTACCACCGATCCATTCCTGTGTCTCCGCACTCAAGCACGCGGCAAGACCTCCTCGCTCCGCTCCCTCGTTCATTTCCCAAACTCTTCTGTCGCTAGGAGATCGACCAGTGTGGTGGGAGCGGTCGGTCGACGAGCGCGCAGGGGGCATATGGATCCCAGCCCCCTCAAGACCACGAGCGCTCCGCTCGCTCTAGGCGGATCAAGGACAAGTCGTGGTTCCAGTGCGAAGAGCACTACACGACGAAGACATGCTCGCGCTGCGGGAGACTCAACGGCAGCATCACGAGCGAGAAGATCTTCTCGTGCTCTCTCTACAGCCTGATGCTTCACCGCGACGTGAACGCTGCGTGCAGCATCTACCTGAAGAACGAACACCTTGAGTGCTGGTGCCCGGAGATGCCTACTCCGCGTTTGTTCGTTGCGCGTGAGTTTGCTCACTCCTCATCGGCCCGAAACAGAAAACTGCATGTCTTCTAGGGCCACGACGGCACTTTGGTATCTCGTGGCATGGCTTCAAATCAGGGTTGTTCCACAAAACGCCGAAGACGTCGCCTGATTTACGATTGGCCGGCTACCCATTTCTCCATTTGGCTCGAAGGGACAGAGTCGAATAGCATGGCGGCGGGCCCATCGAGCAACAGTGCGGGTGGCGTCGTCGTCCTGCTGGTCGCGCTACATCTCTCGCTAGCGGTGGCGGCCGCGCAGGCGAGAGACGGGTGCCTCGCCACTCCCAAGCTGCTCACGTCCGAGTGCGGCGGTGTCTGCGAGGAGTACCAGCCCTGCGTTGTGTACAATGCGTCTACCGAGTGCGAACACTGCGTGGTAGATGACGACGACGTGTGCTCCTACTTTTGCGTGGAGTTCCCCGAGTCACCCACAACGTTCCAGGTGTACGTGAACTTCGGGGCGTACGAGAGCGAAGAGGAGAAGGCGGCGCGTGCGGTCGATAGGGACTACGACAGCAAGGTGGTCGACCCGGGATATCAAAATGACTACGGCCATATGTCTAACGACAACCTCACGGCGATTGATACTATGGAACTGGACCCAGAAGGCATCAGCTTGTGAGCGGCTCTGCATTCGCCTATGGGTACTGGGCGCTCACTGTGAACTGATTGGGAATTGGATATGTCGTATCTTTGACCTGACAGCTACTTGGCTGGCGGCTACACGTACCTCCCTGTCTACGCGCTGAAGAGCAAAGTGGCCAAGGTCGAGCTGGCAGAGGACCTCATCTCGAACCAAACCCAGATCACGACCGTGTATCTCGTCAGTTTGGATCTGAAGGCAACCATAGGCAATCTGGGGGATATGCTTCCCTCCACTGTGGACACCTTGCACCTCGTGAACAATCTGCTGACAGAGTTCCCAGCAGACATTGCGGCGAGATACAGCATGCGAAGCCTGTAAGGTCGAATTCGTATCATTTGGTGAACTTGCGGTAGTTTAGTAGGGATCTCACGCTCGTATTTTGCACGAACAGCTACCTGGACGCGAACTACATCACGACCATCGAGCCCCCAACGTCATACACGATGCTACAGTCCCTGTAGGTGTTGGCGATGTCATGCAATCCGCATTGCTACAGCTACACCCCAACCTGACCCAACTAGTGTGATATTGGTTGCTGCATTCGTCGGTGGGCTGCAGTTCTTTGGTCGAGAATAACATTCCAGTCTTCCCGGAAGCGATCGCGGAGATGCACGTCACGAACTTGTACGTTCAACTTGCTCGATGTGTGTAGTGCACTCGTTTCATCGCTCTCGTGGGGTGAACTGACGTCTGTAACCACGCACACGCAGATTTCTGGACCTCAACTTCATTGAAGTGGTCGGCGTCATGTCTGCGTCCTTCAGCGCGCTGACGATTTTGTAAGGCTGGCTGGGATTGGGATTCCCCGTAGAAGTGACTTTGCCTCTGACTTTTGCTTCTGCATTCTGTTGTGCACGTTTAGGACCCTGGCAAACAACTCGATCCACACTTTCGAAGCCACCTTCCCCAATCTCGAGAGCTTGTGTGTCTCCTTTCAACTCGGATAGCTCCTAGACGCGTGGTTGTCGTCCTCCTATTGACAAATAGCGTGCAGTAGCTCACCTTTACTGTGCGTGTGAATGGCGTGACTCTTGCAGGGACTTGAGATACAACAATCTAACGGAGATCCCAGCGAGCGTCTTCAATCACTCGCGACTAGAATATCTGTGTGTCCACGCTTGGGGTACCCATGCATCGATCGACCACAAGTTGACTGACTCATTTGTTGCCATATTTTACTGTGCGACGACAGAAAAATCGGGGGGCAGAAGTCTCAACTGTCCGCTGAAGTTACGCAGCAGCAGCTCTGGTTCCTGCAGCAATTGTCGAGCTACGACCTCACTGCTGAAGACTTTGCCAGCATCGATGACTGTGCGTTCGACGTGCAACAGCTCAACGATAATATTTCGCTGTGCATTACTGATGTGGCCAAGTCATCAAGTGGCACCAGCAGCAGCTCAATAGCCGACAGTATCGAGACTGGCGATAACGGCTCAACGAGTCATACCGCTGTTATCGTTGGAGTGGTCGTCGGTGCAGCAGTCCTCGGTCTCTTCGTGCTTGGCCTGGTGATATTGCGCCGCCAGCGCCGCCGTTCAATGGAACAGGCTGCTTTGAGTGCCGAGAGGGACCTCGGAAGTGCCTCACTCTGGACCGATGAAGAGCTTCTTTCGTTCCAAGTGAAGGTCGACGATATCCAAGACGTGAAGAAAATCGGCGGCGGCGCATACGGCGTGGTGTGGCTCGTCAAATACCGCGAGTCACAGCTCCTGGCGTCCAAGCGGCTCCGCAAGGACGAAGCCAGTCGAGCGTACTTGAAGGAGTTCCTGAATGAGATCAAGTTAGTGGCCAAGTTCGACCACCCGAACATCGTCCAGTTCGTGGGTGTAGCATGGACCATCGAGAACGACTTGCAGGCACTATTCGAGTTCATGGAGAATGGGGATCTCCGCGATTATCTCGTGGCTCGTAGCGACGACCGGGCGTGGAACCCGGAGAAGCTGCGTATTGCGGTTGGTATCATTGAAGGCCTGGTATACGTGCACTCGTTCGTGCCTCCAGTGGTTCACCGAGACCTCAAGTCACGAAACGTGCTACTTTCCAGCGACATGGAGGCGAAGTTGACGGATTTCGGCGTCTCGCGCTTGAAGTCGGAGAACAACACGATGACACAAGGCGTGGGGACCGGCAGGTGGCTGGCACCGGAGATCTTGCATGGCAGTAAGGACTACGACCAAGCCGTGGACATCTTTAGCTTCGGCGTTGTGCTATCGGAGCTCGATACGCATGAGATCCCGTACGACGACGCGCGCGGTTCGAACGGTAACAAGCTGGCAGATGTGGCCATCATGCAGAGGATCACGGAGGGCTTGTTGCGACCGCATTTCGGCGAGGACTGTCCGACCGAGCTGCGTGCACTGGCCGACCGATGTCTGGCAGCGAGCCCGGCAGATCGTCCGGCGGCTCCCGAGGTGGCGTACGCTCTGCGAACGATCCAGAAGTCTTGGGGCTGGTAGAGCAGCACAGCAGAACCATGGGCGGGCTCTTGCTGTCCCCTTGTACTACCCACCCAACCGAAGAAAGCGCTCGAACTCATGCCAATGACAGTTGACTCAGCGTCCGATGGACTCGAACTATCCTATCGAATGACGAATTGGAGGGGAGTCAAGCCTATAGCGTTTCGGTATAGCATAGCCAAATCAATACGAAAATGGTTCCATGGAAATCCAACCTGGACCAAGAGTTGAGCGCGTACATGAGCTTCATCTGCGAGAGCAAGCACACCTGGGGGCCGTGACGCTCAACAACGTCCTGAACGGCACCAGCTCTTATCAGAAGTGCCGCGGGACTGCGTCAATTGGTGAGCCTCAGACAATCTTCTTCGCGGAGGCAATGCTTGGAGGCGAATATGAGAGAGTGACCCACAGACTGATCTGCGACTACGAAATGGACGGGTTTGGCCGTGCTCGGTGGGCGAGAGCGAAGCTTGGCAAGCGTCGTGCCAACGTCTTCGAGTGTGACGGCGACCACGAGGACCTGGCTGCGCAGATGAGGAGAAACCCAACCAAACGAGTGATCACTGTTGCGGCTCCACTGCGTGTGCACTCAGATTGGGTGCTGCTACCCGCAATCATTGCGGGTGTGAGGTCGGCGTTGACAGCAAGGATCTCCGACGGGTCCAGCGGCATCTCGACGATTGCGACAGCTTCGTGGTACTGCCAGGGCTAGCCGACTGAGCAACACGCTAGCAAACTTCAATCCAGAGCAGATCCTGCAATGCGCCACCAAAAGAGGCTCATTGCCCCACGGCGCGCCACTCGCGAGCTGGGCAGCAATATTCCAATGCCTCGGTGCGTTGCCAGCGCCTAGGCGTCGCCGCTCGGCTCCTGAAGGACTACGGAGGTTCGGTAGCAGAAGCCGGCTGAACACCTTCGGTAGTGAGACTCGCGTTATGCCGCCGCCCCTCCTCCCAGCGTATCATTTCCTTCTCGTGGAAGTCTGTGATAGACTCTGACTCCGCCCTACGGGCCATGCACGGAGGGCGAACCAGCAAGACAAAGGAGTCTCCTGGAGCAAAGAGCGCCAGTGCCGACGCACCGACCGATAGCATCAGCTTGCAGCGCCACCAGAAAACCGCGATGTAGCCATCTGGCCGCTTGGTCCGCTGGTCTGGTTTGCCGGCAGCGCGCTGGCGTCGATTGTCGCTCCCGAGCGTTGCGCCCAGCTGGCGCTCCGAAGGACTCGAGCCGGGCTGGGAGCCCTTGGTCCTCGTGCCTTTGGGCCTGCGAGCCACCTTCCCGGCGACTGTTGTCCCCGAAATCGTCGAGGGTCCTCCTAAATCTAGGCAATGCGCTGCTCACTTTTACCTCCGACCTGCATGCAGGGTAAGTGCTCTGTACGTCTAGCGATAGGCAGCTGACGTGCAGGAAGGCTTGAGCTACGCAGAGCCGGAAGCCTTGCGCTCCACACAAGATTCGTTCGTTCAAGCTGCCGGCTGCAGTGCTGATGCTTTCGCTGCGCAACCGAGTGGCTGGTGGCGCTCGCCAGCCGGTCACCCATCGTGGAAGGGCCTTAGCGCCGAGCCTTGTGCTGTCTTGGCGCGGGCCCTTCGTCTCACAGTCGCTCCTAATCATACACCAACGCGCTGATTGGCGCCGATCTGCTGTCAGCAGAGAATCCCGTTTCGCCCGCCGACTCTCAAACAGGCGGCGTAGGAAACAACAGTCCTCATCTCGACTGCAGGGAGTAGCTACCACCCATTTCCCGGGACACTTCTTCTGTCCATACCCCGTGTTACTACGCCTTGGAGCAATGAACTGGATGCACTGGACTGACGTTGGCTTCCACGGCTGTGAGATCTCACGAAAGCAAGCACTAACGCCTGCGGATTCAGTGGCGGGCATGTGAATGAGTGGCCTCGTTGGCTGGCTCAAGACGTCGCCAAGTCGACGACAGACCACATGAGACGCTGGGTACACGCAGCCATTGGCCATCCAACCAGCAAGTGTCATTTTGTGTCAAGAATACACGTCGATCCACGTGGCGATGGCGACGCAACGAGCAGTACAGCCCCAGGTTCCTAATTCGAGCGCCTCGATAGCTTTTTTCTTTTCCGAGCCCGATGTCGGGCGATCGCGAGAGATCTCACGCCGAGATGCTGCTGCCAAACTATTTGCGACGTCGTCTCAGCCCGCCGAAATCTCCGTCGCGTGCCTGCCTTGGTATTGTCCCAGCCAGAGGCTGGCGTCGAGTCCAAGCGGAAAGAGCGGAGGCCTGGAACTTGAAGGTGTAGCCATTGACCCGCACTCACTACTCACACAGCTGCAGATGCTAGTATGGCGCTGCAAGGGCCTTTTCCCTCTGTGCCTGGAAAGCTGGCAGCGAGCGCCAGCACAGGGTGAGAAAGCGCCAGCGACGGATGCGAGACGGCGACTGTGGGCCACAGAGGAGACGCGTTCTGGGTGGCCGAGATCCTTTTCGGGGCTGTCGGCTTCTTCAGAAACGAATCGGCTTCTTCAGAAGAGCGAGAATATCCAACACGACAGAGCCGACATCGGCGCAGCGTGATCCAGCTCAACCCATGAAGAAAATATAGCGACGCGCATGGAGCTCCGCTCTGGACTCGAACGGACCAACGCAGCCAGGATCGGGTACCTGTACCAAACGTCACGTTGCTCGATCCACGCGCAGACTACTAGGAGCTGGCGCTTTCCATTCTGGCGCGCAGGGGATAAGGAGAGCTGGGCTGACCTGCCAGCTCATTCGGCGCTGGCGAGAGCCAACGAGCAGCAAGACGACCGCGACCAGACGCAGAGGCCCAAAGGAAGAGCTGGGCTTGGCTGGGTGTACCCAATACCCACCGCCACCAAATGTCTTGGCGAATGTATGGTTCGCGTCTGACTGCCTTTCAGTATGGTTGCGCGCAGAAATGGCCTGCGTTTGTACGGCTACCAAAAGGATAACCTCGGATGCGCCCTGCGATTTGGAATATACACTGCGCCTCAAAAAAGCTGGGACAACCGAATTTTCGCCATAACTTCGCCATTTTTACAGATTGAGAGCTGCGCTTTGGATATGTTTCTCGCACGCTATTGGTGCGTCTGAGAGTAGTTTTAACACTCCCGAATTCG
>JAADYK010000695.1:0-15346 GCA_023338225.1 Halophytophthora batemanensis
CGCTGTGCGTATGGCTGCATTCGCGAGGCAGTACTCGTACTCGTACCAGGAAGCCAACAGTCTGGCAACTCGGAACCGTGTCTAGCCGAAGCCAGGCTGGGAGGCTGGCTGGGAGGCTGTCTACCTGGCTGGCCGCCCGCGAGAGCCGTGCCTTGCGAGCTTGCAGTTCCCGCGTCGCCGTGGGAGCGCACTCGAGCCGCCGGCCAATCTCAGGATTTGTGCTCCAGGTCTCAGCGCTCGCGAGACATTTGCGCTCGCGTGCTTTTCTCCGGTCGCGTCGAGCTGGCTGTGGCGTTCCTCGCGCCAACGCCAGCGCTCGCGCTCTTCGGCCTGGGCCTTGGAAAGACGACGCTTCCTGCCTTCAGGCTGTCGGCTGCAGCCTCGCGCCAGAATTCCGGGTGACTCACGCGGAAGTCCAGCCTCTCGTTGATACGTCTGCGGGCCTGTCCTTGTTAGCTGTGCCTTGGGCCTGGTGGCGCAACTTCCATCTTGCAGGCTCGAATCGTGGTGTCAGCGCTGGCCATCGGCCAGATGGACAGCTCGGAGGGGCTCCACCCTACGCCTGACCAAGGCACACGCCGGACCGAGTGCATGCGAGAACTCATCGGCTTGAGCAAGAGCAAAACGAGACCAGATGCAGATTGTGCCACGTGTTCAATCGCAAAAGTAGAGAACAACCCAGCGCCTGAGCGTGGGTGAAGCCGCTACTGGACACGCCGGGGAATCCGACTGCAGCAACCAGGACAACCTCGTTCTGATCCGTGAGTCTATTGCCAGCACGATGAGCTGGTTGTGGCTTCGTTGTCGCCGTTGCCTCCAGCTACACGGAAGCCAACGTGGTCTTGCCATGCGTGCTGGCGTGCACTGATGCCCTCCACCGTGGTCTGCTGCTATCTCGTGCAGCTCCATCTCATGTTTAGACGCCGCTGATGGTCGCAAAAGCCTCGGTCATCAGCAGAGCGCGTGTCGTGTAAACATCGCCACGGCGCTCCTGCATGAAGGAGCACCGTAGAGAGAGAGCAGGTGCCAGCTCGCCTTGCTTCTTCTTGCTATCAGAGGGCATCTTTTTTGGTGCCGTTCAATTTCCAGCACAAAAAGTGTTGGCAACATCCGGTTCACTCCGATTTGTAACCAAATCAGTGCACTTTCAATAGTAGAGCCAAGTCCAACGCCCGCCGTGTCGCCTACTCACCCACATGCGAACGCTGGTCTGTACCCCTTCGACCGAGAGACAACCAGACTCCGTCGCCGGACGCCGAAAAGGAGTGCGCCAGAAGATGGTGACAATTCCCGGCCAGGCCAGTTTGGGAGCTGTCGGCCGCTCTCGACCTCGCAGCTCATTCCCCAATCCTGCCTACAGCCGACGGAGTGTTTCCGGTCTAGCGCTGTCCCATCCTGCAATTAGCCTCGCGCAGCGCCCCAGGCTCCAGGCTCCAGAGCCTTCAGGTTCTTGCGACTCCGGCATGGCTGAGCGGTCCGCGGCGTCGACCTTGGCGGCGGTGCAGGCCCCAGTGCCGGCTTGGCATAGTGCGGCGCACATGCAGGCGCGTAAGCTCATGATGAAGCGGCTACGCGAGCACCCGGCGCTGGCGCAGCACCACCCGATCCTACAGGCACGCGAGGAAGGTGCTGGAGCTGGCACGGGCACGGGCACAGGTTCCAGCACGCGGCCGTCGCTGTTACAACGCCTGGAGTGGATGCTCTACCACGCTGCGGGCTCCATGAACGAGTACCTGCACGGCGAATCGCTCGAGCGTCGCGTACAGGCACTCGTGACACACTACAAGCGCAAGCGCTCCGAGAGTGAACTGGATGTGGACCGTTTGACGGCGGAAGCTGCTCGGCCGCGACGCATACCGCGAATAACCAAGGAAGACGTGGACGCCGCCGTCACTTTTGGCTCACGTGGCTGCATACTGAACGGGAACGTTGACCTTCTGCGCCACGTGTGCAGTTTCCTGGATGGCCGCGACGTCCTGCGGTGTCGCGCCGTGGACAAGTTCCTCTACGTGCACGCGCCTTCGTTCGTCCGCTCGCTACATCTGGACGCTTCAACTGCTCTTTCGCCATTCAGTCCAGCGCCGGGCTGCGCTATGGGGCTCTGTGAACTGCTTCAGCAGTGCGAGAACCTGGTGAGCCTCACTGTGTCCAATTGCGAGAACCTCAAGCATCTCAAGGCTGGAGTGGTCTTCCCACGCGCGCTCACGGCGGCCTCGTACGCGGCTTCCCTCTCGCGTTCCTCCTACGGCTGCCAGCTCGTGCGGGAGGTGTCACGGGCGCTCGAGGGCGGCGCCTGCCGTGCACTTGAGACGCTGGAGTTGCGTGCGCCCTTCGATTTCGCCACGGAGAGTGACGCCTCATTGATGGCACTGCGCAGTCTGGCGAGTTCGCACGCTACTTACGGTCGCAAGGCGCTGCGGCACTTGGTGCTGGACTCGGCTTTCTTGGGAGATCGCGGCGTGGCAGAGCTCATGGCGCTACTCAAGTCATCTGGCGCATGCTTCTCGCAGCTGGAGACGCTCGGACTGCGCAACAACTTCGTGGGCGAGTCGGGCTATGAGCATCTTCTGGAGGGCTTCGACAGTCTCCGTGCACTGCAAACACTGGATCTGAGCCGCAACATCCTCACCGACGCTGACGCCATGGCGCTCGCGGACATGCTGGACAAACCAGTAGACACCGTGGCCACCCGCATGGACCAGGAGCATGGACAGCTCGAGACGGGGAACGCCGGCATTGCCGACGGTTTGTCGCTGCCAGCACTGCGGACGCTCATGCTGCAGGACAACTTCATCTCCTGCGACGGCTTCCACGCTATCACCATCGCACTGTGTGCCCGGAGAGACTTTGTGGCGGCTGCGAGCGGCGCGGTGAACCCGGCATTGGAGCAGGAGGAAGCGGGTGAAGAGGAGGAGGAGGAAGAGGAGGAAGCAGAAGGGCTGATGGATATAGAGGAGTAGAGCGTCGACGCTGACAGCCGCTAGTAGATATTTATGAAGGCGTCGACGAGAACAGGTGCTCGAACGTATAAATAGAAGGAAGAGTCCAGGCGAAGTGTCGAGTATGCGAGGCGTTGACGGCTGGCAGATTGTCATGCTCAGCTCGTGCGCTCCGGGCTGATGGCGGTACGCGGTGCGGACGACGAGGATGAGGAGCGCGCGGCGCTCGAGCTGGAGCTGGCGGAGGCTCTGGCGGCGCTCTCGCCTCTAGACGTTGGGCTGGACGACAATCTTGAACGGCTTGAGGGCGCCGTATCCGTGGACGGCGTTGAGGAGAGCTACGAGGTACAAGAGGACTATGTTCGCTTGGATCTCGACGCGGTACTGCAACAGATGGCCCAGTCTTCCATGCTGAGTGAGCAGTCTGAACGTAGGGAGCACGATAGAGAGGAGGAGGCACCGGCGCCATCTTCAGCTTCGTCCTGGACTCTGCTGATGGAGAGCGTGGCGCGCAGCGAGCGGGAGTTCTTTGGACCCATTAGTGACGAGCTGGTGAACCTTCGAACATCGATACTCGCTTCCACGACCCCACAGCCGTGTGCACAGGAGGCTGACGCGATAGAACGACCTCCGTGTCGGCAGGAAGAACTTGAGCATGAAGCTAGAGCTCAGATAGAGTTACCATGCGGGATGGAGAGCCTTTCGAACGACAAATTCGTTGCAGAAGACAAGTACCCACCGCTCCGGACAGCTTCAGGCGCTTCTGAAGCTCAAGTGAATGTGCAGATCAAGTCGGATCCGCTACAGGACAGTGCTGTGGATCTTCCAGCCGTCAGTGATGGCTCCGTGGCCGGCCAAAGCGACAATACGCTGCTGATTTCGGACGTTCCTGCCGCTCCGTCAGCGAGCTCTTGCTCTCCATGCCGCAATCCAGACACGCTCGTCGTTTCACTGCCATGCGAGGGTGAGTATAAGCCTGGGAATGCTATTGCGAGCCGGGAAGACGTCCATGGTGAAGAGCTGGGGGTGAAGGAAGAACTGCAGGCCATCGCTAAGCAGCATGCAGCCCGTGAAGCTCGACGTCAAAAGGTTCAGGAGCAGCAGCAGAAGGCGCGCGAACAGACGGAGAAGCTACTGCTTCAGCTGCAAGAGGACTTCGAAGTGCACGAGAAGAATATCGAGGCAGCAAGACGTGAAGAAGGCGAATGCGTGAGAATGGCTGCTGAAGAGATCCGATGCCATCTCCACGCTGCTGCAGAGAGAGAAGGGCATGAAGGCGCACTCTTGACTCTCGAAGATAAATTATCGCGGGATGTTGAGGCTGAGTTGGTCAAGGTGAAGGCCGCGATGGATGCGGAGATCGTTCAGATGCAGGCTGAGGAGCAGATAGAGCGACACCGCATGCGGATGGAGAAGCAGCTTCGCCAACAAGAAGAGCTGGGGCTTTCCCGCTGTCGCTTCGGTGCCGTGGTTCTGGAGCTGCAGGAGAAGTTCGAGGCTCAACGAAGACAATTCGAGCTGGAAAAGAAGCGTGAGCGCCGTGAAGGCGTGGAGATGCGCTCTGAAGAGGCCCAGCAGCGGCGTGCCATGGTTCAAGAGCGTCTACTTCTAGAACAGCAGACGCGAGGTCGGGAGCGAGTTGCAATGGAGCACGAAGACGAACTAGCGAGGGCAGTTGAGGCTCTGGAATTAGAGCGCAAGAGCCAAGAGTACTGCTGTATCGCCATGGACCTGGAGGACGAGCAAAGCCGCCTTGCTTGGATTTACTTGACTGCGCAAACACTGGAAGAAACGCGTCGACGCGAAGCCCAGCGCCTGGAATGGCTGGACAACGTCTCCGTCGGCATTCAGGCGTTGGTGAAGATCCGCAAACGTCATGGACTGGCCTGCGGGCTGGAAAAGTGGCAGCACTGGCATTGCCGGTATCTGGAGGCCGAGAAAGCTCGGGCTGCAAGGGAAGAAGACGCAGCACGGAGGCTCCAGACTTGGATTCGGTTACTTCGTCGCAGATTTGAAGCACTTACCATAGCGACAACAAGCAGCCACGAGGCTGCTGGGTCTAGTGATACCAGAGTGTTCAATGCGAAGAGTGAAGGCGTCACGACGGAGAACCAGGAGGCTGCACGGCGACTGCAGTCGACCTTCCGCGGCTTCCACGTTCGGCGCAAATTCGCGCATGCGCTGGCTCTGGCGCAGACAGTGGGGGAAGTAGACGTTCTTGACGCCTTTCACGCGGTAGACCTGGAGGATCTCATCCAGCTGCCGCCCGAGCTGGATGATGGCTGGGAAGACCCGGTGCTTCCTGTGATCTCAGCCACAACACACACACAGCAACAGCAGCAACTACAGCAGCAGCAAGAGAACTGGGACGACGCTGTGAGTGAAGATGACGAAGCGGGACAATGCACCCCGGAAACTGAAGACAGACCTGAAGCTGATGAACTAATCGTTCGTGAAGCAGTGAATGGAGCTAGCGAACACAGTGCGGGACCTGCAGAGGAAACAAACTTGGCGGCGATCCTCTGGAGCAAGATGCGGCGCGTCAAGAAGCGCCAGCAACATGCGAAGGAGGAGCGGCAGCGACAGCAAGACCCCGCTTACCGTGTGCAGAAGCTCCTACAGCGTCAGCCCAGTCGCCGGGCAGCTGTCTCAACCAGCAGCAGCAACCAGAGCGGTCATTCAAAGCCGCAGACCTCCCAAGCAGCCCAGCGCGCCGTTAACACCGTGACGTGGTCATCCAATTCGAACGCGAAGAAGCGACCAAAGGTGAAGCTACCGTCGTTAGTGGAGCGCCTTCGCAAACAGACGCTGGCCGAACGATAACGGAATGAGCACAAACGCCAAGTGTGGACCGGAGCTTTGTTCGTGGAGTGGATGGGCCAAACTCTACAATACGAGAACTGAGTGGGGTCCGGTCGGAGCTAACGCGTTCTCGAGCGGTTCTCAGCGCTTGGCTAACAGCAGAGATTCCTTGGTCTGGCGCATCATGAGCACGAAGACGTCGAAGTCCGCGGTGGCCACGAGGATCTCAGAGCACAGCACGGTGCCAGACTCGCGGTCCGTCTCGTAAGCGCGCCGCACCAGCTCGTAGAACTCTTGCACCGTCGCGCCCTGCGATCGAATGTACGCTACTCGCACGCAGAAGCACACGTCTCCAGCGTCAGGCAACACTCACGCACAAGCAGACTGCAGTATCGACTCTGGACGCGGCTTACCTTCCAATTTCTCCTCGAAGAGCGCCAGAAACTTGTTGTAGACGTCGGTATATCTGAGTGCAGAACCAACACCACACAGAGATCAACACGATTAAAAGCTCTGCCTCGAAGGTCAAATTCCACTGGCGACCCCACCGGCGTCTCTACTCACTCGAGCTTCATCTCGTCGCTGTTGACGTCGAAAGTGTGGCAGTGCATCTCCGCAAAGGTCTCAAAGGTGCGTGCGAACTCGTCGTCGTCGAAGAAAAAGGCGATGACCTTGTTCACCAGCTCGTTCTTGTCCGGGTGCTCGCTTGAGCCCTGGTCGCGGTCGTCTTTCGCGCCAGCCTTGGCCTGTCCAGCATGGCAGTTCTTAGCATCGCACACGTTGCGGATCCCGGAGCTCTTCTCGTCGGCTGTGTCGTCGTCCGCGCCTGCTTTGCAGCCACCGGGCATCGTGATGGTGTTTCGAGTCGACTAAGCTCGACACCACGTGCCGAGCGCAACGAACTCTTGCTCTCGACGTCGAAGAGAGGACGAGTGTGCTTGGTGGCTGATACCGAGGCGTCCTTAGAGCCGTCGTTTCGCCCCCGGCAGACCGTTCGGCCACCACGCTGCGCCTCTTGAGGCTCGACCGTACGGCCTTACAGGGGCAGCACCAGTCACGCCCTCGTCCTCGTAGCGCCTTGGCATGTGCATCTGCGTGCGCCTTTTACTGCCATGGCTCCGATCCTGAACCTTGATCCTGGAGGCGATCTGGTCTGGAGCTGCAGCTTGCACGGCACTTTATAGGCGACGGAAAGCACGTGCCAGCGGGAAGCAGGCCGTGCTTGCGCGTTGCTGTCACGCATAACAACGAGATTAATCCCTCGCAGACAGCGCCGTTGGCAAGCAGTCAACCTGGCTGATCCGCCTTTGCTGTTCGACTCGGGTCTGTCCCGCCTTGCAGGGCATGCACCCTTCCTCTACGATTGTGAAGCCATCCCACCGTGCCCAGTCAACAATACCCCGACACGCCCACCTTGCACTTGTCGACGCCGAGTTTGAACCCTCCAGCCACTCGTATGGCCCCTTGACACTCTTCACAGAGTGGAGACTCTCGCATTGCCTCATTCCCCATTCGGACAGCTCACCGCTGCACCGACGTCTTCGAATCCCATCCAGAGGTGTCACATTGCCATGACTCGCTGTATCCCGACGGTACTAGCCTGCATCCTGGCTACGAGCTTCGTTGCCGTCGCCATTGCCGAGTTGGAAGACGTCCCGAGCTTCACTGTGCCTGCATTCGACTACGCTTCGCTACGCAATGGTGACGTACCCGAACGCATGCTGGACGCGCTGGAACGTGGCGGGATCCTGGCACTACGCAACATTCCCAACTTCGTCAATGTGCGTGAAAGATATCTCACCAGCGCCGTGAACTGCGCTGTGACCTCGGAGATTCGCGAGGACAGTGCGCGTTATCTTTCCACCAAGCAGTTCCACGACGGTACACGGCGTCTGACACTGCGAGCTGCAGCTGGGGACGAGCTCAGCACCACCGCAAGCGAGGAGATGGATGCCAATTGCCCAGGCCACCACGAGCTGCATCTGGAGTTCAGCCGGATCCTCGAGCGTGCGGTGGACACCTTCGCGTCAGCATTGGATCGCACCGAGTTCACTGTGGGCGATGGTGAGACCACCATCCCGACGCGCAAGTTGGTGGCGGACGCCAGGCGACTGGATCACTTCCACGCCTACGAAGCGGCCACCACGAGCAAAGTTGACGTTGATCGTCGCACCCTCTCGGCCGAAGAAACGGAGCGTGACTTATCCTTGGCCATGCACGAGGATCACGGGCTTTTCATCGCCATGGTAGCGCCCAAGTTTTTCTCCGTGAGCGGCAAAGACGGGATCGTACGTGAGCGTCAACTGGTCTCCAAGGCTTCTGGACTGGTCATCGGCTCACACGAACTCGAGGAGATCGTGCGTCCTGTGCTGAAGGACGACGAACTGGTACTCATGATCGGCTCGGGAGCTTCACGTTGGCTCAAGACGAGTCACCACTTGCCCGCTGTCATGCACGGCATGCGCATGCCTCAGGAACTGCTCTCAGCCTCGGGCAGCCGCCATCTGCGCGCTTGGTTTGGCAAGATGACGCTGCTGCCAGCTTATCAGCGCGTACTGGGCAGCCGCATGGATTTCGACGAGTTCACGAACCGTACGACGCGTCACTTGATGGCTCCAGGCAGCGCTAATGATGACCTGCAGACCATCGGATGCGCCAGTGGCCGTCACCTTGTCGAGTCTGAAGGGAGCTGCACGTACTCCATCTGCACACTGAAGGCTGGCGTGGAGCGTCCACCCACTGTGGGCTGCAACCAAGCTTGCAACTACCACACCGAGTTCTTCGATGCCAAGTGCGAGAAGAAATGCGATTGCAGCGGCACCACCACGGCCGCTGACGTCTGCTGGATGCTCTGTGTTGCGCGTCTGCCCGAGGACGAGTGCGCACTGGAAGATCAGGAGTGTTCCGGGCTCAAGATGGTCTGCACTGCCAACACAACCACCGAGACACCCACGCCAACGCCAACGCCAACGCCCACAGAATTACCTGTATCTACGACAGAAACCCCAGTTTCCACGAACGTACCTGCGGCGACGACGGAGACCCCAGTGCCGACCACACAGACACCGACATCGACCACGAACAGTCCTGTCAGCACTGATGCGCCCGAGTCGACGACTGCGACGCCTTCATCCACAACGGAAGAGCCGGCGATCCCGGTGGATATCGGGAACCACTGCTAACCAAACCGGAGAACTCGCTGTCTCTCCACACGACCGCGAAGCACGTGGCACCTGCTGTCTCAACCCCCACATGTTCTTTCTCGGTTAAACCGTGGACGGATTCCTCGAATCTACTACCTGCTTCGCTTCACTTTTCGTCTCCTCTCTTCAACTTCTTGCTGCGGTTCTCATCAGATGCTTGTAGGCTTCTCTGTCGTTTGGCTGTGCCGCGATGTGGCGTGGCATATCTGCCGACTAGCCACGTTAAACCTCCGATACAGCTTAAGCAAGGCGAGGCTGCTTTTACCAGAACGGCCACGTCAATGCGCTGTGTCGGTGGCCATAGCATTCACTTACATCTGCTCGTCCTGCGGCTCGCCTGCTTCCTGCTCCTCCACGACATCGTCCTCCGTCGCGTATAGGACCTTGAAGATGGCCTGCGCCAGGGGGTTTGTCTCGGCGTCCTCCACACCCTGCAGCATAATCTCGATCTCGCGCAGCTTGTTGAAGTAAAAGTCGCGCTCCTTCTCCAAGCTCTCCACCTAATGCACCGGACACAGGACCAACACAGGCGCAGCCACGGATTAGCATGCTGCATCTCCATACAGGGGCCACATTTCTGCATGGAAGCAGGTCGTCGCCTTACCATGGACCGAAGTTCACCACTCTCATCTGTGAGCGCTGCGTTGGAGGCCGCCAGTTCCTCCAGCTCCTTCTCATACTGGGCCGTGGCGGCAGCCACCGCGGCTTCCTTGTCCGCAGCAGCAGCTTCAGCCGAAATCCCGCCCGAAGAAGCAGCAGAAGCGCTGCCAGCGCTGCCCACAGGACGACGCGTGGCACCCGTGGCCGTCTTGGCACCTCTCACGGCAGTCGGAGCACCAGGTGGCGTCCGACTCGTGCGCGAAGCCGCCGTGGACGTGGCTGTACCGGATTTCCGCCGCATAGAACTGCTGCTGGATGAAGAGCTGCTGGCTGTTGGAGCCGCTGTGCCGCCGAACTTGCTGTTGAACTGCGCGCCGCCCTTGCCTTTCTCGCGCTGTGCGAGCGGGTCGTAAGGCTGGCCTGAGGCGTTGAGCTCGTAGAACTTCTTGAACCACTGCATGAACTCGAGGTTGTCCTGGTACTTGCCGCGCACGAGGCGGTCCACTTCAATGTGCTTGTCAATCTTGAGGCCCGTGAAGCACTTCTGCAGCACCTTGTAGTTCTGGATGTACTCGTAGTCCTTGTTGGCGGCCCAGTCTACGCGGCTCATGGGCACCTTACCCGGGTACATGGCGTCCAGGATCTGGCAGGCCACCGCGCCCGTGCACGTCTGCTCCACCTTGGTCAGGTGCGTGCCGCACAGCCCGTTCACCCAGTCCAGGATCTCCTTGCGACCCACAAAGTACGTGCCGTCCATGAGGCTGATGCTCTGGTCGGCCGCCGCCATGACGAACGAGCTGGGGAGGAGAGAAGCGCTGGAGGTGCACACAAAGCGCCACGCGAGGACGCGGCAGAGGTAGCGGGCGCGGACAGCGAAGGCAAGCGGGCAAGCGCGAAGGCGAAGGCGAGTGCGCGCTTCTCCCCGAGCCAATGTTCACCTGCTGCTTGGGCGGAATCTACGAAAGTGCGGGCTCGGGGGTTTCCACTGCGAAGTGCCGAGTGACTCCGCACGCCCATTGGCTCCCGCCACCGACGGAGTGCGGAGTGGCGGTCGGCGGTGCTTTGGGCCCGAAAGAACGCGGAGACTGAGCTTCTCAGTGCACTCACGCGGCTGCAGCGACGGATTGGGCTGGATGTATCAGTGCTCTGTGAGATCGAGGAAGGGTATTGGCCAGCTGGCGTCGTGAGGGAAACGTCTCGCAAATCATGCGACTGGCGGTGGCTGCGCTGCGTCGCATCAAACGAAGAGCAACATGGCCAAGAAGAGTGGTGAGCGCTGCAGCGATGGTGGCGGCGGCGTGGCGAGGCGAGGCGGTAGCTCTCGCCTACGCTGCGGCTTACACGGGTCCTCCCGCGCTACCCGTCCGCACTGACGGCGCGCTGACTCGTGTTGCCCCGTGTGTGGTGTGGTGTGGTGGCAGGCAGTCGAGGTGGTGCCCGTCCGAAGGGCAATGGCGGCAAGAAGGCCAGCGGCAACAAGCCCAAGAAGGCTGGCATGTTCAAGGCGCTCAAGAAGCAGGAGCAGAGGTACGGCGCTGTATATATGCGCTTATCGCTCGCTCGCTCGCTCTCGGTCGTGGAGAGAGGTGGCTCATGACTGTTGTCATGCATATTGGGTTGCTTTTGCCTTGCTAACTGCAGGGCCGGCGTGGTGTCGACGGGCAAGTCTGAGGCGGTCAGCAGTGGCAAGAACAAATCGCCCGTGGCGAAGCGTCCCGCTCGTGTGCCAGAGGAGTTCCGCAACTTTGACGAGCGCATGGCGGCCAAGAACTCGCGGCGGCCGGGCACGGCGACTGCTACTGCAGCCACGCCCAAGCCCAGTAGCATTGCTCCACCCACGTTCGTGGTGGCCGCGCCGACCTTCCAGTTGTACGTGCTGCCATGTCGTCCTAGCAAGTGGGGTCTCTTGTCTTCCTGCGTCTCCATTCAGAGCACTGACACCCGCACCTCTTTGGTTGTCCTTACTTGGTCGTTCTCATAGTAATAGCCAGCCTGTGCAGCAAGCACCGCCCGTCCGGGAAGCCGAGGGCTTCCAGGGTTTCTTGACGGCCATGCAGGCGCCAAAGGACGCGCCCGCGGGCAATGTGGACCACGAAGCGCGCAAGTCGAAGGCGGTGCAGCCCGAGTATCGCGCGCAGAACGTGTACGCGGTGCTGGACAACGGGGAGGACGAGCAGCAGGCGGCGCCCACAGGCACAGCTGCACCCACAGGCCTCATGCAGCCGGCGACCTTCACGTTTGCCACGGCAGCGCCCAGGTTCAGCTTGCAGCCTCCTGCGGTGGCGCAGCAGCAGGTAGCGGCGCCAATGGCTGCAGGCATGATCGACCCGGACTTGTAGCGTAATCTATGCTCTATGCTCTTCAACTGTGAAGCCCGACGGTTCGCAAGCACACGCCTTATAGAGCATGGTTCCGGTTGGAGAGCGTTTTGGTGCTGTATCCCACCGCACCGTACTTGATTTCACTAAGCGAGCCAGCCGACCAATCCCGCTCGAGAACTCGGCCAATTTGTCCAATCGGAGCGCATCCAGTACCTCCTTGTCGCGCGAAGGTTGCAGGAGCCGGCCGTTTTGCGTGATGCCGTCGTGTGTGCAGCCGGGTTGTTTGTACTGGGCGCTGCTCCTTTGACTCTTTGAAGGAAGTCCAAGCCCAAGCCAAAGGCCAAAGGCCAAAAGCCGAGAAGAAAAAGCCGCCGAAGCGGAAGAAGCGACCAGCGACCAGCGACGCCACGCTCCTCTGTGCGCACACAGCCAGCAGCGCAGCGAAGAGCGTAGCCGCAGCCACAGCAGCACAAGCCGCGCCGCGCCTTGCCTAGCCAGCCACGCGCACGCGCACGCAGCCGAGCAGCACGAGAGGGCAACGGCGCAGTCCCCGACCCCAAGCTCGGCGTTACGACCGGACGCTTGTGCCCCTCGCGCGCGGAAGAGGACGCCTGGGCGCCACCGACAGCGCCGGCAGACGGGAGTGGAGACCCTAGTGGAAGAGCGGAGGTTCGCGCGGCCGGAGCAATCGGGTGCGCCTCTTTGGCCAAGATGGGCAGCGCCTCCAGCAAGGACAACGACGCCAACCCGAGGGAACTCGGCACGAACGCGAGCGCGGACGGCGCCAACCCGTATCCGCTGCACAGTCACCCGTACTACAACCAGAGCGGCTACCTTCCGTCGCAGCACGGCCGTAGCTTTGACCCCACGGTGCCCGTTAGCGACGTCAAGAGTGGGGGCGACGGCCGCAATAGCGTCACGGAGGACATGGATGTGGATCTCCCGACAGAATCGTCCGATTTCTCGTCCCAGTCGGGCGATTTGCTGTCTACTGGGCAGCTGAACGGCAATGGCGAAGGTAAGGGACAAGTAGGCGAAGGTGGCGCAGAGGGAGAAGACCTGGTGCCCATGGTGTTCAAGTGGGAGCACGGCGGCCGCAACGTGTACATTACGGGCACCTTCAACAACTGGTCCAAGAACTGCCCCATGCACCGCTCCGGTAATGACTTCACGTACATTGCGAACCTGACACGCGGGAAGCACGCGTACAAGTTCGTGGTGGACGACGAATGGCGCTTTGCGCCCGACCAGCTCACGGTGGCCGACGTGGAGAACAACGTGAACAACTTTGTGGACGTGTCGGACTTTGAGCCGCTCTCGGATTTCGCGGGCCAGAAGAGCAAGAAGGACGACGATGAAGACCCGGAGAACCCGTACGCGCGCTACATCCCCGAGATCGACGAGTACACGAAGGAGCCACCGCCGCTACCGCCCCACCTGCGGCACATTATCCTCAACAAGGTACGTCTACCTCTGGATATGCACACGGGGGCGCGAGATGACTGGACTGACGTGGTGCTGTGGCTGTGTGCGGCTCTCTTTGTAGGCGCCGCCAAGCGTGGACGGCCGTCTGCTGCCGGTGCCGCAGCACGTGGCGCTCAACCACCTCTACTGCACCGCCATCAAGGACGGCATGATGGTGCTGGGCATCACGAACCGGTACAAGCAGAAGTTCGTGACCACCGTGTATTATAGCCTCATGCCCGGCGCCAACTAGCGCCAGCCAGAGCGCGGTTTTGGGAGCGACGCGGCAGGGAGAGTCGGGAGAGAGAGAGAGCTGTCGAGGCAAAGTCCAGCGTCCTCCCGCTTCCGTCTGCAAGGGCAGTGGCCGCGGCGCGTAGATAACACGCACGGGAGCGGAGGAGAATGCGCCAGACCGTCCGCGCGACGCATTGGCGCTCGGCTTGTCCGTGGCTCCAGTAGGTAGACATCAGCACAACGTTGGGTTGGGCCAGGGAGGTGCTACGAGGCGAACAAGGGAGAGCACACCAAGTCCATGCTGCAGCGACCGAACGACTTCGTGGCCGAGCGCTAACGTGTCGTCGGAAGACAGCAGCGGCGCTGAGTATGCGCTGGATACGCCAGCGGCTGCTGCGTGCAGCTCCGGCGCTGTGCCCCAACGCCCAGCCAAGACACCAGTGAGGCCAACGCCAACACAGCCCAGAAAGAATAAACTTAGTATTTTTGCTGCCTTCTGCACGCGTCCTCGCCTCCGTGCCTGTGTGCTGTGATGTCCTTCACGTCTTCGACCGCTTCCCTGAGGTCGCTCAAGCTCCCGGCGCGGTTTTCTTCATTCAAAACTGGTTGTGCGGCTCCTGCGGCCCCGTCATCAGTGCCTGGGAGCCCGTGGGCATGAACGTCGACTGGCAACTTCATTAGCCTTGAGGATGACACGCGTCGGCGCGGAAGTCGCTTGCGTTGGCTGTCTATACGTAGATCTCGGCCCAGAGGAAGAGGAAGAGCGAGCCGAAGCCCAGGAAGAAGGCGGCGATGAGCGCCAGCACGAACTCCAGCACCACGTTCTTCTTGGGAGCCACGGCGCGCGTGAAGAACATGGCCATGAAGGCCAGGCCCGCCAGCAGGAAGGCCACCGTCAGGTTGCCGTACGCCTCCGGGTCCACGGGGCTCGCGTACGGGATTTCCTGCGCACAGAAAGAGGTATGGCCGCATACAGAACGAGACACAGACGCACGAGTACGTCAGCACCCTCGCCATCCACGCAGAGGAGGCTGCGTAGCCCTCATGCTCATGGGCCCGCGCCGCACCATTTCCATCTTGCTCGCTTCCTTGCTGTCTCGGCTAGTGGGCACGTGGCAGATCTACTGAGAGTCGAGATACTGGAAGCACAAGCCCGGACGGTACCATGAAGACGGTACCACACGAAGGTTGCTCCAAGAGGGTGGATGGGCGCGAAGCGAAATTGCTTGGTTCCACGGCGCGGCCTCTTGAGCTTGCATTCAGTATTGCGGAGGATGCGCGACGCCAAGAAGGTCTTGTCTATGGGAAAGCATTGGCCAATCAAGTTAAAGAGGCCGCTTGGTGCATGTATTTTTCGACAAAATCGTGGTCTCGCATCGCTTTTGACAGGTTACGATTTCAACAAATGGCCATACTTCGAGAACAACTTGACCATTCGTGAAAAGATCTGCACCTGAAGACGAACTTTATCCGAGTCATTGGGGCCGTATGCCCAGCAAGGGTAGTTGACCTTCGCACCTATCTGCAAGCGACTCGCCGCGCGGCGCACCGGTTGTTGTGAGACCTGGAAGAAGTTCGGCGACGAGCCTTCCCTCACGTTTTGTCTTGGCATTCACCTTCGTTTGGAATTCGCTCGCTTTGCCCAAATTTGTCCGCGAGAGGGTTAGCCGCCGACCAGCACAGTGGAGGTGCGCTGCCTGCTGGGCCACATCTTCTCGACGTCGCTCGCCTACCTTCGCGCATGCCCGCAGTGCCGGCGCAGCTCCTCGAAATGCGAATATGC
>JAADYK010000696.1:0-15335 GCA_023338225.1 Halophytophthora batemanensis
CGTGTCGTGCTCTTCCCACTGGAACCACAACTAGTCCTTGATCCGCCTAGAGTGAGCGGAGCACTCGTGGTCTTGCGCGGCCGGGATCCATGACAGAATGGAGCGCGTTGCATCCGAGACTGGGTGGCCATCGTTTCTTACGTATCACCAGTAGCTGATAGGCTGGAGTCCATACTACCTGTGGTTGTCCAGCCCTGGCGTTGATGTGAATAATGGAGGGTGAATGGGGAACAATGCTGGCGTCTCGTGGGAATTCATAACACTTGTGCGGTAAGTTGTAAGCAAGTGGCTGTAGGAGACGACGGAGTAGCGAGAAGCAGGCCGAGAGTGGTTGCGGCGATCTGCCCCGTGGTTATTGGGACGTGTGTTGGCTGCTACATGCTGTTCCTGCTCCGGTTCATCGGTGAGATCGATGCAAACCCAGTGTTTGTGGCGGGGGCTCCGAGCATCTAGAGGCGCGGCAAGAGGTCGCAACGCTATGGCAGAGCATACCACAAGCAGCAGCGCACTTTGGCGGATCCCAGTGCCCCGAAGCGCTGGGAGCAGGACGAGCTAGGCATTCCAGGTCGCCATTCTCAGCCAGTGTCCTCCGATTCAAGCGTGAAATGATTGTGTGTAGCTTACTCCAAAGTGAGCAGATCTTGTGCAAACCCGAGAGAGGTACAAGTATCCTTCTGCCCACTTCGGAGACCGCAGGACAACCGCACGAAACCATGGCCACCCGCACGACGCAGCCTGAGCGCGTGGCGCAGCTACGCGCGCTCTTAGCTCGCGACAAGCTGGCCATCATGCCCTGTTGCTACGACGGCCTCACCGCCAAGCTCATCGAACGCGCAGGTACGACCCAGTCTTGAGTCCCTCGTGCGGTAACCTTCCGGCCTACAAGGACACTCGCGTCAACTCTGTGGGTGTCGCCGGCGTGTGGTAGGCTTCGAGGTGACCTTCATGACCGGCTTCGGTGTCTCAGCAGTCCACGGTGTGCCCGACACGCAGGTACGGACCCCGCCACGGCCACTTTACTCCCCTCCAAGCGCTCTCTCCTAACGTTTACGATTCCCCTTCGCCGTAGCTGCTATCCTTTGGTGAGATGGCCAGTAGCGCCACTACTGTCTGCGAGAGTCTACGCCACACGCCATGCATCGCGGACGGCGACACTGGCTACGGCAATGCGCTCAACGTCAAGCGAACGGTGGCCGCCTACGCCCAGGCTGGTATGGCCGGCATCATGCTGGAGGATCAGGTGGCGCCCAAACGCTGCGGCCATACGGCCGGCAAAGCTGTTGTCTCTCGAGAAGAAGCCTTCGCCCGTGTTCGAGCGGCCGTCGACGCCAGACGTGAAGGCGGCTTCGACCTGGTGATCATGGCTCGCACTGATGCGCGTGGCACCCACGGACTGGATGAAGCTATCGCACGTTGTCTCGAGTTCCAGCGACTGGGGGCCGACATCACCTTCCTGGAGGCACCACAGTCTATTGAGGAGATGCAGGCGTTCTGCAGTCAAGTGCCGGGCCCCAAGATGGCCAATATGGTGGAGAATGGCCTCACCCCCGTGCTGCTCCCGGAACAGCTCCAGCAAATGGGCTATTCGCTGGCTGCGTACCCCATCACACTCCTGAGTGCCAGCATCAAGGCCATGGAGGAGGCGCTGCGTCAACTGCAATGCCAGACTCAAGGCAGCAAGGCGACTGACGACGCTAGTGCGCAGACGAGCGAGCGCCATGCCACGCCCAGCGCCGCGTTGGCTGGGTTGCTGTGCGACTTTGCGCACGTCAAGGATGTCGTGGGCTTCACCGAGTACTACGTCGAGGAAGCGCGCTACAAGAACTGAGCTCCAACAAGCCAGAGTGCCTGCCCAGCTCTCCCCTTTAGTCACAACTCAGTTCAAAACGGGTTTCTAGACTGTTATTACCCCGAGAAGAAGTCACGTGCTTCAGGCCACTGGCTGATCAACAACCACTCCAGCACTCTCCTCCTTTCGTGCGTCCCTACTGTCTGCAGGCGAATCCAGAGCGCCGTCGTAGTGCTTAATACGCTTCGCAGGCCGCTCGTCCTCCCCGTCGTGCGCTCGCTCCTTCGTAGTCTCCTCCTCGCTCTTGCTCCTGGTTGTATCAGTCGCCACTGGGTGCTTTTGCACGACGGCCTTGGCCACCACCTTGGAGATCGTAGCGGAGGCTTGGCGACGCAGCACGTTCTTGTGTTTCTTGCCCTTCATGTGCAGCTTAACGTCCTGCTCGCTCAGCAGCTGCACCTTGCATGTCTGACAGAAGAACTCGGGCTTGCCCACGCGGTTGTTGCGCGCCTGCACCGTCTCGCTGGACGTCGTCTCCACCTTAGAAGCCTGCAGGCTCGGGAGGGACTGCTCCGTTGACTTCTCCGTCTGGAGAGCTGCCGCCTTGGCCCGGAAACGGTCCTGATGCTGTTCGTACGAGTTCTGGAGGTCCCACAAGGCGTACATCTCCCTCGCGCTCCGTGTGGCCGCCAGCTCGGGCACTGTCACGACGCCCTTGGTCTCCGCCTCGGACAGTCCTTCCAGCGTTGTGGGCAGCATCCGCATGACGTTGTACTTGCTGTTCTGGTACGTGTTGTCCATCTCGGCCGCCACCTTCAAGTAGTCTATGGCCACCTGTTGCGCCGGCAAGAAGCCTTCCTTCCGGAAGATGGAGGCGTTGGCCAACGCTCCACGTGCGATAAGGAAGGAGGACGCGCCAGTCAGCTCCCGCAGCTTGGCCAAGTCTTCACGGTCATATACGTCTCCGTTGGCGAGCACGGGGACGTCCAGAGCCGCCACTACAGGCGCAAGTGCGGCCCAACTGGCCTTGTGGCTCGGTCGCTCGTGGATCTGCCGCATGTGCACGCCAATAGCACAAGCACCAGCGTCCTGGAGACGTTTGGCTGCGTCAATTGTGGCCTGAGCGTCTCCCAATAGTCGGATTTTGCACGATACTGGGATGTTGAGGTTGCGTCGCAGCGTCTTGATGATCTGTGGGAGGAGAGCGACGACGGAGTCAGTGCTCAGTACTCAAGCCTCGATGCAGGCAAGAGAGGAGGAAGGAGACAGGAGACTTACGTCGCAGGCGACCTCAGGCTTGCGTAGCAGCGCAGCACCCATGCCGCCCTGCACGGAGAAGTGCTTGGGGCAGCCCATGTTGATGTCAATGGCCGCCACGTCGCCCGCTCTGCAGCACAATAAACGCACGCGATACCAGCATACACACAGATCAATACGTTGGCATACAGTGGCCCGACCCAACAGCAGAAGTCGACTAACAACTCCGAAATGCATGCTAAACGCACACTTTTTCAGCGGCCTTTAGCGCCAGTACCGCATCGGCCGTGCCGATCTGGAAGACCACCTTCCCAGCCTCTTCAGCGCAGGTGCGAAAGACCACCGACTCGCCACTGCGACTGATAAAGTCCACCGTGTCCAGCACCGCTAAAGCCACCCCAAAGCACACAGCGCAGCGGCCAAAGCGAGTCCAGTGAGCATAGCATTCCGACTCCCAGCTCAGAATCGCCGAGTTGGCAGCGATTGGCACAGCAAGCGCTCGGTGCTAGCGCTCCCAACAGCGCGGATACTTGCCGTTGGGCACGCGCACGGAGGAGATGATGCGCTTGTCCACAATCTCTTCGCCGTAGACCAGGTCAGCGCCATAGCGCAGCGACAGCAGGCGCAGTGGCAGCGTCCCCTGCAGCACGGACACAAAAGCCGCACGAAGAACGAGAGAGAGCGAGAGCGTGGTCGTCAGCGCTCGCCGTACGACGGCACAAAGTGCGCTGCCACCGCAAGAGAACGGAGAATACGGCCATGCGGGTTTTGGAGCCGTACCGAGCGAACCATGGGCGAGAGGCACACTTTGTTCGCATAGAGCTCCGACATGTTGCACGAGGAATGCGCTTCCCAGCTCCAGCTCTTCCTGGGTCCAATGGCGCGTCACGCCTCGATATCGTCGCCCCCTCCATTAAGTATCCGATTGTCTCTCGTTTAAATACACTTCGTTCGAATAAGTTGACCGTGGATACCCCCACCTTGTTCTGTAAACGACGCAGACGAGTGTAGCCATTTATAGCGTGATGGGGCCAATTCGCGGAGGTGGTCGCGTCGCTGGTAAAGATAAACTCGCGCCTACCGCAGCCGCGTCCACGAGCAGCGCTTCCGGACAAGCTGGGGTCGCACGCCGCCGCCTCCCGTCTTCCGCGTGTTCCGCCGCCTCCCGCCGCCGCAGATTACAGGACTGGACACCACTACACACACTGCAGGCGCCTGAATCTCTCCGCTGCTGTTCTGCAGTCCACAAGGTGGTAACAACCAGTCCGGACACATTGCAGCAGCAACAGCAAACATGCGCAAGTACCGATTAGTGGCCAAGAAGGGCGAGGGCACCTTCTCGGAGGTGCTCAAGGCGCAGAACGTCAAGGACAGCAAGTTCCACGCCATCAAGTGCATGAAGAACCACTTCGAAAGCATTGACCAGGTGAACAACCTGCGCGAGATCCAGGCACTGCGGCGGCTGTCGCCGCACCAACACATTGTAAAGCTGGAGGAGGTGCTGTACGACCAGCCGTCAGGTCGGCTGGCGCTCGTGTTTGAGCTCATGGACGCCAACCTGTACGAGATGATCCGCGGACGACGACACTACCTCAAGCCCGACCTGGTCCAGTCGCTCATGTACCAGCTCGTCAAGTCGCTGGACCACATGCACAACAAGGGCATCTTCCATCGCGATATCAAGCCCGAGAATATCCTCGTGGAGGACAGCAGCAAGCTCAAACTGGCTGACTTTGGCTCCTGTCGAGGCATCTACTCCAAGCAGCCCTACACAGAGTACATCTCCACGCGCTGGTACCGAGCGCCCGAGTGTTTGCTCACCGACGGGTATTATGGCCCAGAGATGGACATGTGGGGGGTCGGCTGCGTCTTCTTCGAGATCACGTCGCTCTACCCGCTCTTCCCGGGCTCCAACGAGCTGGACCAAATCCACCGCATCCACAAGATCCTGGGCACACCGCCCGCCGACGTGCTCGAGATCTTCAAGCGCAAAGGCGCGGCTCACGTGGACTTTAACTTCCCCAAGGAGGACGGCACCAGCATTGCCAAGCTTATTCCGCACGCCTCGGCTGCTGCCATCGACCTCATGCTCAAGATGCTGGCGTACGACCCCAGCAAGCGCATGAACGCACGCGAGGCTCTGCGCCACGAGTACTTCCGCGAGATCCGTGAACTCGAGGAGGCCACACTGCGCGCGCAACAGGCTCAGCAGCAAGCGCAGCAACAGCAGCACGTGCTACAGCCACAGCAACCTGGTGGACTCCCGATCAGCTTCAAACAACGCAAAGCTAAGGACGACGCACCCGAGGACAAGGTGCCGCTGCCGTCCATACAGACGGGCCATGGTTCGCAGCAGACCAACGACACTAAGGAGCATGGGATTTACGAGACTGGCGAGGATGAACTGCCACCCATCAATGGGAACGGAGGCCGCACTGTGGCAGGTGCGGGCAATAGCAGCATCACCAAGGCCAAAGCCAACAAGTATGCCTACTCTGGCAAGAGTAACGGCAACAACAAGTTCGGTGGCCAGGGCAGCAGCGCGCTCTACGCAGGGGGAGCGGCATCGTTGGCCAAGCCGAGCAAGAGTAACGCAACGGGCGGCGGCGGCAGCACGACGCGGTCCACGTATGCGGAGTCGCTGGCCGCCAAGGGCCGCAAGGGGAACCTGGGCAACCTGTCGCTCAAGAAAGGCGTGCCATCGGCTCGACCCAAGAAGATCATCGGCAACGCAGCGGCTTCCAGCTTCTCGAGCAACAGTACTGGTGCGTATGTGGACGTCACAGGTGCGGTACACGTTGCAGTTACAGCTGCGTTTGCAGTCGCGCGGGTTGGCGGGCTCAGATGGCTACATTGTGCTGTATGGCGAGGTGGGGCGGTGCTGACGGGCGGTGCTTGTGTCTGTGCTTGCAGGAGGCTCCAAATCGCGCCGAAAGTGACTAGATTTAATAGAGCAAAGTATGCAGGAGCCTGGTCTCCAGTCTTGGAGACGTGTGCGTGTGGTGTGCGTGTGAACGAATGCTTGGAGGCGTCTTCCGCACAGCAAATCAAGGGGTCAGCAGCGCTGGTTTCAGCGGATCATGCTGCTTGAGAGGGCCGAGCCAGGTTAATGTAGCGCGAAGGTCGTTCGACCGACGACATGCGGGAATCGTCCTCTTCCCGCGACCTTTGCGTTCCCGTCGCGCAACCTGCACGTCCACGAGGCTTCTCACCGTCAACCAATGTCGCGCGAATGTACCCAAAGAGCTCTTCGTTCTCATTCGGACAGTCAGAACCAGATCAAACAAGCAAAACACCCAGCCAAAGCAAGAAGGAAAATGTTCGCCACCAACGCGTTCCCTAGCGCGTCCACGGCCTCGTGGAACCTGGCGACGATGCTCAAGACCAGCGGCGTGACGCCCGACGTACAGCAGCATCTGGTGCGCGTGTACGCTACTCTGGCGGCCTGCGTGCTGATGGCGGGGCTCTCTGTGGCCGCCGTGCTGGCGCTCAGCCCCGAAGGCCGCGTGGACCCGCACGGTTGGATGGGTCTCTTCACCTTCCTGTTCACCACGGGCGGCTCTGTCTGGCTGCACATGGAGCCGGTGCAGCACTTCCAGAAGCGCTTCGGCATCCTCATGATGATCTCGGCCTCCATGGGCGCGACGCTGTCCTCACTGGTCTCCCTGGCGCTCCGAGTGGACCCCAGCATCCTCATCTCCGCCTGGTACGTTACTTGCTCCAGGTACAAGCTTGGAGACGGGCTTGTAACTATAGAGAGGATTTGGCTGTGCTGAAGTACTTACCACTACGGCTGTGTGTATTCTGTGTAGTCTGCTGACGACAATGGTGTTCCTGTGCTTCACGGGGAGTGCACTGCTGGGTGAGTACTTTACTGCGTGCTGCTGCTATTGAGTGCATTCGATGGGAATACTGAATACAGCGTGGATGTGTGGATGCTTATTTGGGAACTATACAGCGACGCGCCGCTCGTATCTGTACCTGGGCGGCATGCTGAGCTCGGGGCTGTCGCTGATGCTGGTGGCCAACCTGCTCAACCTCTTCTTCCGCTCCGCCATGCTCTTCTCCGTCAACCTGGTGCGTCCACACGGGTCCAAACGTGCATCAGACCTGAAACTTGCCTTCACTGTGATCGCTGGGCCTCCGTGTTCTAACACTGCGCCGTTGCTCTGCGTTGTGGCATGCCTCGCTGCACTTCTTGTCATTCCAGTACGCGGGTCTGTTCCTCTTCTGCGGCTACGTGGTGTTCGACACACAGATGATCATCGAGAAGGCCAGCATGGGTGACAAGGATTCCCTCAAGCACACGCTGGAGCTCTTCATGGGTGCGTCTCGCCTTGCAGTGGCAGTATGCCCGCTCTGCTTGTCGACGGAGCCGTTATGCTGACGCCGCTGACTTGTGTTGGATTGTGCTGCCCCATCCAGACTTCGTGTCCATCTTTGTGCGCATCCTGGTGATCCTGCTCAAGAACTCGGGGAAGGAGAAGAAGCAGCAGCAGAGGCGCCGCTAGGAGCCGCGCGCGGACATCCACGGTCGAGCAGCTAGCTGCAGGGCTCGAGCCCCCGGCTTCCTATTGCAGCACGCATGCATTCTGGTGAAATATGACCCTCACTCACCAAGTCGATCTGGTTCCCACCCTCATTTGCGACTTGCTTCCACGTCATCAGTTGGTGGGCTCGGTAGGCTGTTACGGAGGGCTGATAGGCTATTTGGTAGGCTCGAAAGCCTCTTTCCAGGGCTCTCGGGGCGGGGAGTGGTTCTCCCTGTATCCGGATCCGGATACAACCGAATATTCTCGATCGGATGACGCGATCAAGGACTCGTCGGCGAAGTTTACAGCTGGCCCTCTCACACCTGGTGCAGCAAACGCGTGAATTTGAAATCAGAGATGACAGAACCAGCAGGTGTGGAAGGCTCAGTTCGAAGCAAGCGAAGCGCCCCCAACCAGGTGACGGATGCAGGCTGTATCAGATATGCCAGATACATCAGATGTCGCAGTGATCTAGTTTGAGAGGCTCGGCTGTCCTGTCTTCAAGCGATATCTTCCCTGGCCAGATCCAAATCCCCCCCGACTCCACAGCCCATTTCTGCGGAGAACAACAGAAGCGAACTTGAGGCAAGGTAAGCCACGTGGATCTGCCGCCAGAAGCAGGCACGCCCAGGCTCCCACCGCGGCGCAGACGCAATGCAGCGTGTCTGTGCATGTATATGGGCATGGCGCTGTTTTTCTCTGCAGTCCCGTGCGCTTCTCTAGGGCCCCGAGCGGCCCGAGGACGCGCGGAAGAAGCCGGGGAGGAGATGGATGTCAAGACCTGGTGCTGACCCATGTGCTTGTGTACGATTGCAGGCGGCGTGTTTGTCTTTTGCGGCGGCGTTCGACGGCCTTATCCCCTGACAAGCAACACAGCACTTCCTCCCGCACACTCCCTCTCTATTAAACATGGCGGACAAAGACGACTTTAAGGCCGGCATCATGGACCGCAAGCGCGCGCCCAACCGCCTGGTGGTGGACGAGGCCACGAACGATGACAACTCGGTGGTGGCGCTGAGCATGGCCAAGATGGAGGAATTGCAGCTGTTCCGCGGCGACACGGTGCTGCTGAAGGGCAAGAAGGGCCACGACACGGTGTGCGTGGTGCTGCAGGACGAGACGGTGGACGACGCCAACATCCGCATGAACAAGGTGGTGCGGAAGAACCTGCGTGTGCGTCTGGGTGACGTGGTGAGCGTTACCACGTGCGGCGACGTGCCCTACGGCAAGCGCATCCACGTGCTGCCCATCGACGACACGATCGAGGGCGTGACGGGCAACCTCTTTGACGTGTACCTCAAGCCGTACTTCGTGGAAGCCTATCGTCCCGTGAAGAAGGGCGACCTCTTCCTGGTTCGTCAAGCCATGCACCCCGTAGAGTTCAAGGTGGTGGAGACGGAGCCGGCACCCTACTGCATTGTGGCGCCCGACACGATCATCCACTGCGAAGGTGAACCTGTGCGTCGTGAAGACGAAGAGAAGATGGACGAGGTGGGCTACGATGACATTGGCGGCTGTCGACGTCAGATGGCGCAGATCCGCGAGATGATTGAGCTCCCTCTGCGTCACCCGACGCTGTTCAAGACGCTGGGCGTTAAGCCGCCGCGTGGCGTGCTGCTGTACGGCCCTCCAGGCTCGGGCAAGACGCTGATTGCACGTGCCGTGGCCAACGAGACGGGCGCCTTCTTCTTCCTGATTAACGGCCCGGAGATCATGTCCAAGATGGCCGGCGAGTCGGAGAGCAATTTGCGTAAGGCCTTCGAGGAGGCGGAGAAGAACGCGCCGGCCATCATCTTCATCGACGAGATCGACTCGATCGCACCCAAGCGCGAGAAGACCAACGGCGAAGTGGAGCGTCGCATTGTGTCGCAGTTGCTGACGCTGATGGACGGCCTGAAGCAACGCTCGAGTGTGGTGGTGATTGGCGCCACGAACCGTCCCAACAGTATGGACCCGGCACTGCGTCGCTTCGGCCGCTTCGACCGCGAGATTGACATTGGCGTGCCCGACGAGAACGGACGACTGGAGATCTTCCGCATCCACACTCGCAACATGAAGCTGGACGACGACGTGGACCCGGAGATGATCGCGCGCGACACGCAGGGCTTCGTGGGCGCCGACATGGCTGCGTTGTGCACGGAGGCAGCGCTGCAGTGCATCCGTGAGAAGATGGACGTGATCGACATTGAGGACGAGACGATTGACGCCGAGATCCTGGACGCCATGTCGGTGACGCAGGCACACTTCAAGTACGCCCTTGGCGTCTCCAACCCGTCATCGTTGCGTGAGACCACAGTGGAAGTGCCCACGGTCACGTGGAAGGACATTGGTGGACTGGAAGGCGTCAAGCGTGAGCTGCTGGAGCTGGTGCAGTACCCCGTGGAGCACCCAGAGAAGTTCGAAAAGTACGGACTGAGTCCGTCCAAGGGTGTGCTCTTCTACGGCCCCCCTGGTTGCGGTAAGACGCTGCTGGCCAAGGCCGTGGCCAACGAGTGCCAAGCCAACTTCATCTCCATCAAGGGCCCGGAGCTGCTCACCATGTGGTTCGGCGAGTCGGAGGCCAACGTGCGTGAAGTGTTTGACAAGGCTCGCGCCGCGGCGCCTTGCGTGCTCTTCTTTGACGAGCTGGACTCGATCGCGCAGCAGCGCGGTAGCAGCTCGGGTGACGCTGGTGGCGCTGGCGACCGTGTGATGAACCAGCTGCTGACCGAGATGGATGGTATGGGCGCCAAGAAGAACGTGTTCATCATTGGCGCCACGAACCGACCGGACATCATCGACCCGGCGCTCATGCGTCCCGGCCGTCTGGACCAGCTCATCTTCATCCCCATGCCGGACTTTGACTCGCGTCTGAGCATCCTGCGCTCGGTGCTGCGTAAGAGCCCCGTGTCGAAGGAGGTGGACCTGAACTTCCTGGCGCAGCAGACGGACAAGTTCTCGGGTGCTGATCTGACGGAGATCTGCCAGCGTGCTGCCAAGCTGGCCATCCGCGAGAGCATCGCGCGCGACATGGAGCGCGACCGTCTGCGTGCCGAGGCCGGAGACGAGATGGAGGATCTGGAGGAGGAGGACCCCGTGCCGGAGATCACGCCGCGCCACTTCGAGGAGGCCGTGCGCAACGCCCGTCGCTCGGTCAGCGACCGCGACCTGGCGCAGTACTCGACCTTTGCTCAGACGCTGCAGCAGGCGCGGTCGCACGTGACGGCGGGCGGCACCTCGCTCGCCAACTTTTCCTTCCCGGGTCGCAACGTCAGCGCTGGGGCTGCCGGTGGCGCTGCGGACGCGGCGGCCGACGAGGACGAGGAGGACCTTTACAGCTAAGCGAAATGGAGCAGCGCCTGATGAGTGCACACGGTTAGCTCGAACGACAGAGTGAGAGTGGTGAAGAGCACGAAGCAGGCGGAGAGAGCAAGCTGGGAGGTACCTTTTTAATCCGTAATACGATATTTGGCCTTGCATGCGCTTGTGGTGGTTGCGGCATTAATGAGCTGTAAGCAGCAGAAGCAACGTGGATCCTGCGGCAAGGGCAAGCTGTACTGCAATGTAGGACGTGCTGACCCGTGAAGTGGGTGCAGCTGCTGACGTCTGCACTTGTTTGTCATCAATGCTTGGGGTGTCGGTGTTGGCACGATCTATGCCGTTGCTGGAGCTTGTGATCTGGTCACCGGCACTCAGCTGGGAGCCTGAGAAGCTGGTGCTGAAGTCGACTGTCGACGATCCTCCTTCACCTGACTTGTCGCCGTCGGTGCACTCAAACTCCACGCCTAGATCTGTCGTGAACGTGTCTGAAGTGATCCCCGTGGACTCAGGCTGTGTCGTGCTCTGCTCTGCTTCGTCCTGTGGAGCGTCCGTGGGTGGAGCTGGAGACAGCCACTCGGTTGAGGAGAGGAGAACTGTGGATACAATTGGTGCTCCTGCTTCAACAGATGGCTGATCGACGGATCGCGTTGCAGTGTTGGCACTGGCAGGACTGCTAGTGAGCAAGAAGGTCAGCATGAGCAAAGGGATACCCCACATGATTGGTGAGGGTGTCTTCGATCTGTGCGCTCTGGAGCTTGTAGGCCTGAGGTGTGAAACGAAGAATGAGCGAATATAGGCAGCGACCGGTCAGCGAAGTGCTCATGAAGCAGGTACGGCATCAAGGAGAAGCGTTAGGATTGCGTGCCGCCCGCCACCTTCACGCGCATGCGATCCGCTTGCGGGAAGGAGTTTCTGGTGCCCATTTCCTGGGACGATCCACGGCTTCGATCTCACCCCGCTGGTCCCATGCCCCAGTCGTGCCGGTATCGTCTCACGGTCGCGGTCCTCTAGAATTAGGAGCTGCGTGTGTTTGGCTGACAGCTGGTCGCTGAGAGACCTGCCAACTAAGTTGGGTCAGGTTGTTGGAGGCTTCAACACAAACCAGACCGGAGCAAACTTCACAATTAAGGCACTGAAACTGCCTTCAGAGAATCGCTTTCTCGTGCAGACCGACGAGAGTGACCAACTTGCTTACGAAGATATGTGACGACGTAGAACGAAGGAAGGGAGAAGCCTAAAAGGCCCCGAGTTGCTTCTCCAAGGCGTCGATCTAATAACAAGCAGCAAGTATGGTTCACTCACCGTCAAGAGCTGCTGCGCAATTCGATAAAACGCAACACCACCCCACCTTTGTGTCCCAAGAGGTCACCTCCGCCTTGAAGCCAGCTTCTTTATCCTTGCATCGCGCCTGCCAGGCTTGCTCTTGAGCATACAGCTCGAGCTCCATTCGTTGCTGCTTCTGACCCAGGGTTTCCTTGTTCTCTTCAAGTTGGCGAACACACTCCATCCCATACTGCATTCACATCGAACACGAAGTGGTAAGTTGTACCAGAGTGGTCATTCACAACACATAGCATCCGGGGACGCGCACCTCGATTCCCTCGTGGAGAACTTGGGCCAAGTGCTCGCGCTGACTCAGTTCACGCGAGACTTTTCCCCCTTCTTTTCTGAGAACATCTTTTTGCCGGCGCAGCTTTGACTGCACTTTCGCCAAACCCTTGTGCTTGCGTTTGAGCTTACGGCAGTTCGTTTGCGTGACCTTGCTCGCCTTCTTCGAGTTGTGGATGCATTCGCGTAGGTCGTCGCGCTGCGCTTGCTGGCGTTGGATGGTGCTGGCTAGTGACGATATGTTCTCGTCGAGTCGTGCAGCTCCCAATTCCTCAACTTGAGCGTTGATCTCCCTCACCGTAGCATAGAGCTATTGCGTAGCATCACCAAGTTAACCAGTTAACTACAACAAATTCACCTAAGATGCAGCTTACCTTAGCTTGCTCGTCTTCCCACTGGGTAAGAGCTCGCTATCAAACACCATTCGTGTCAGCTACAACTTTGCAGCCAGCATCATAGCCACTTCAAACACAATCATCCAAACCTGCTTCTCTTCCAGCTTCTTGTTACTCGCTTGTATGTCCTCGTGTCTCGCGGCGATTTCGTTTTGCAGATGCACCATACTGAAGCGTCCTTCTCCATGGGCATAAGCAGCGACCGCCTCCGATAGCTCGGCAATAGCTTTCTGCATAAATGACCATTGTTAGTAGTAGTATTCTCTGCATACGAGGACAGAAGAACGAGCGAGAACTAACCTCTTCCACTGCTATTTGGTTGGCCAAGCTGTTTTCCCTGCTCGCAGCACAACTGTGTAATTTTGGCGGAACAAGATCCACGGTCGACGCTTCTTACTGATGCCGTACCTCAAGACCAATGCCTCTCGAGCGTCACTAAGGACATTCATAGTCGACAACATGTCCTCGTTCGTCATTCGACCTCTTTCCAACTCTGTAGTAGTAAGCACAGCATTAGAAGCCATTATTGCCCGCAAAGCTGTGGGGACGCAAATTACCAGAAGTGATGCACGCGATCTTGTACTTCAGCGAACTGATCTCATTCCGTGTCTTCGAGCGGAACTCCTTGCTCTTGGCCTTCAGCTTGCCTTGGAGTCGCACTAAATAACCCATGCAAGTTGTACGTCGATGTGATCACTTCGCCTCTACAACAAAGATTCTCCCGTCAGATAGTAGTATCATGCGGTTGCGTACCGTTCTGTTGACTGAGACTGTAAGATTCTTGGCGTAGACGGCTGCACAAAAACTCGGTTTCCTTCGACTGCAGCAGTAGCGCGTCGCGCAACTTCTGCACTTGTGCTTGAAGTTTGGCTACCTCCGGCTCAATGGCCTCCCGCTTATTGCAAAGTGCCTCGCTTTCTTCTTCCATCTGGACGCGATATTGCTGGATGTATCTCATTTTCGCGTAGAGCTTCTGAAGATCTGTTTGACTCTTCATCATGCTGGTCCGTTCACCTGAGTCATTGCGGACTAACAATGCCCAATAGTCAGCATGCCACCAATGCGCGCTGCGCGCGCCTCCGTCATCTTGCCAGTAGTTGTTGCTGTACCTCTTTGCGTGTCGTTGTCCAGCGATCTATCGAGAAAAGACAGGGTTTTCAAGCAGGTCTCCGCCTCTTTCATTTGTCTCCTCAGACTGATCATAACAGCACGTTGCTGCTGGTATGTGCGTTGGAGAGAGTGCACTTCGCTTTCGTGCTGCACGACGGCATCTGCAAATAAATGGAGTCAGACGACGTATAGCATAGCCAGGCAAACCTACAGACCCCGCAAACAGCAAAGAATCGCGAGGAAGGCACACCTAGGTACTGTCGATGTCTTGCATCACCCACTGTTCAGATCAAGAGTCAATACGAGAATGACCGGGACCAATCGATACACGAGTGCCAACAAATATTTTGCATGGATACCGAACTGCTTCGCTTCAAGTAGCTCAAGCTGCTTCGTGTCTGCTGCCAGAGCTTTCTTCAGCTCTTCGTAGCGCAGTTGTTCCTGTGCAATAAGCTCCTACACCCAACACTGCCATTGGATCTTCACACACCAGCACAGATTACCTTGCACGGCTTAACGCGGGGAACGAACATCACCAAGTACTCCGCTCACCTTGGATTGTCGGACGCGTACATTGACCGTTGCGAGACTCTCCTCCTTTTGCTTGATGCCTTCCACCAGCTCCATCTCCGAGTGCATCATCTCCACTGAAGCACAACACCCCCAATCGGAAGTACCCGCGGCAGTCAATACGCTGCAGCATGCAGGAGACAGACTGGAAAACGCGCGCAGAAACACCCGAGCAACAGCGCACACGCACCAATGTACTTGCGCAGCGTATTGATCTCCGCACCCACGGCGGAGTCATCTGCATCTGCATGCTCCCTGTGCTCCCCCGCCATCTTCTCGCGCCGCTTGCCTCCGCCTTGTGCTCCAGTGCGGAATGCCGAGTGCGGGATGTCGAGTGCGGAATCGGAAGGGAAGTTGAACTTTGGACCATCATTCCTGGCGGGCCCCAGAACCGAACCTTGCCACTTCAGGGGAAGGTGAGGCAAACGCGCACTTAACACGGAATCGTACCAAATGTGTGGTACCTCCCCGCGATATTACGCCTCGATACATCCCTAAGTTACCATGAGCTACCGAAGTACCGTCCTGGCCCTAGTGGACATACCGTTTGCTGTTCTAGGTCGATGTGTGTGAGCAAGCTAACGCACACCTGACACCGCGGAGTAGGCGTCTCCGGGCACCCGGACTCCAGGATCCCGAGTGAGCAGGTGCTCGTTCTTGAGGTAGATGTTGCGCGCGGCGTTCACGTCGCGGTCAATCGTCAGGCTGCAGTGCGAGCACGAAAAGACCTTCTCGCGGGTGATGCTGCGGTTGAGTCTCCCGCAGCACGAGCAG
>JAADYK010000697.1:0-15311 GCA_023338225.1 Halophytophthora batemanensis
CGATTATTCACCCACATCATCACCAGCGAGAAAGTCTTTTCGTGCTCGCACTGCAGCCTGACGATTGACCGCGACGTGAACGCCGCGCGCAACATCTACCTCAAGAACGAGCACCTGCTCACTCGGGCTCCTGGGAAGTCCGGGTGCCCGGAGACGCCTACTCCGCGGTGTCAGGTGTGCGTGAGCTTGCTCACACACATCGACCTGGAACAGCAAACGGTATGTCTTCTAGGGCCAGGACGGTACTTGGGTATCTCATGGTAACTTGGGGATATATCGAGGCGTCAAGTCGTGAAGTCGCGTGCTTCGCGCCTCTCCTGAGGTTCATAAGCTCCCCCTGATAAAGAGAGCGATGGTATATTACTGAGAGAATTGCGGGTTTCTTGGCAGCTAACGCGGGTCGCGTCACCGACGTCTAGCCCTGCGACACAAGCCCACTCCTGTGCTTCTTCGCGTGGCTGTATGGTGGAGACGAAGCACGCTGCCACTACATGATCTGGCAGGGAGCACAGCAGTCAGCCTTCATATTTGCCTCCCCGCCCTGCGTACCAGCGGACGTGGCGGCCGAGCTCCGGATGTGTTGGTCCTTGTTCACCATCGGGTACTTGTGCGCCGCGGCGATGGCATCCGCATTAGGCACCAGCGGATTCACCGGTGCCTCCGTGTACGACAGTCGCTGCTGCTGTCTCGATGCTCCACTAGCAGCCGAGCCCGTGTCCGAAGACGCTCCACGTGGACGTGCGCCCAGATCACTGCGCCGGCCGCCATAGTCGCTGCGCCGGCCGCCGTACTCGCTGGAAGAGGCGTCGCTCTCGGCGTCCATGCGCTCGCTGCGCAGACTGAAGACCTCGGACGGCGTACCTTCAGGACGGTGCTGGCGCGCCTGCAGCCCCTGGATCCAGCGCGCCGCGTCGTCCTGACTGTCCGCTTTGAGCAAGTACGACTGCTCGCCGATGGCGATGGAGAACTCCAGCTTGTCGCGGTCCGCGGGGTTAAAGTCGATGTCCTGCGTGCGCCACAGGTCGATGCACGCCAGCAACTTTTCGCTCTCGCGGTTCTGCAGAGCGTCCCAAGCCGCAGTATACAGGCGTATTCGTGGTACGTGTCAGTAGCAGCAGCAGTGCGTATGCACCCATTTTCCTGGCACAACAACTGGCCAGCGGACACGGCAACAGACAGCGAGGACAGCGACGCACCTTGTAGTACGTGAGGTAGTGCGTGGTGGCCTCGAAGTACCGACGCTGCCAGCGATCATGGCGCGATTTCTTGCGCAGATAGCCTGCGGCAACACGGCGCAAAAGGTCGCCAGGTTAGTATCTTCCTCCCCCTCCATCTGCGCGTTCGCAGCCGCAGCCGCAGCCACATCTGCATCGGCGGTCGCACAACGCAGCAGAGCGCAGTGCAGCGGCACAGCCGCGCCCATACGCGCGCGTGCTCGTCCTCGCGCCGCACCTTTCAGCTCCGGGAGCTCCATGTCTGCTGGCAGGAGGGCGATTCGACTGTGAGCCTGCCGCCTGGGCGTGGAATAGCCCACCATCCTGATATTTGCTCCAGCGTGAGACATGAAGGAACTCAGAAAATCGTTTCACAGCGATATGTTGTTTGTGACAGCACGTTCTGGCGCGCACTTGTATTGCGAAATCGCGTGTCCGAATTAACAAACCGTGTAGACTGGCCGGACTCCTGGAGAAAAAAATAAAGAAAAGAATAGAAAAAACTAAAACTAAAAGCATCCAGGACACCAACTTCTCCCTGCATCTACCTCTGACATCATGGAGAACGTGCGCGACGAACGTGCGCGACGAATGGCGTTCACGCGTCGAATCTCTAGTTATTTAACGCTTTCAAAGATGGCTACAGACGAGCAGGTACTTGAAGTTGCATCCCGGCCAGAGCCAAGAGCCACCCAGCCTCGCTGTGCGTCGCTCCCGAATGAGAGCTCCGCGCTTCGAGCCAGCAAGCTGCGGCTCAGAGTCCGCTCATGATGGGCTGGTCCTGCAGGAGGTTGGCTGCAGCCTTGGCCGACAGCAGACAACTGTCGATGTTGGACCCCACAAAGCCGTCGCCTGCCACCACAATACGCGGAAACTCGCTCAGCACAAGGGCTGGAGGCGAGTCCTTGCCTTCCGCCGCCTTGGCATCGTGATACGGCAGCATCACCTGCGAAATACTGCCGTTCTCAACAGCGAACGACCACGTTAGTGTATAACGCCAGCAGTGCGGTTTCACCAAATGGGAGGCAATCCAATGGTGCTTACCGCCAGCGGTGCAGACGCGCGTCCAGCTCGACGGGCAACGAAGGCAGCGCCTCGTGCACGGCCGTGGAGATCACATTCAGTATCTCGTCGTTGTGGCGCGTGTCGTCCATGTAGGTGGTCCCGAAGGACACGGCTGTATGAACCAGCAGCGTAGGCTGGGCCTGCTCGCCGGTCTTCTTCTTGAGGTGGTCCCAGCACATGAAGCGGACCACCTCATTCTCGTCGCTGGACACGTACTTGGCTGTCCAGCCCAGGTCCTTGACCTGCGTCGCCACGTCCTGGTCGAAGAGATACGCGGCCGCGAAGCGTTGTGAGTACCGCACGTCCTCCATGGCCTGCAGTTTACGCGGAGAAACCTCAAAAGACGAGCTCTTCTTGAGGATCGCCAGCACCTGCAGCACAGTCGCAATCAGTCAACAATTAGCCTCAACTGCTTCTGTCTAACGCAGTCAACAAGGTGCAGGTACAACAAATGCTGGTGCACGCACGTTCGGGATAGGACACGTGAGCACCAACTCGCTCACGATCTCCTCCTCGCCTTCGCTGGTCACCACCTTGATGCTCTTCTCATCCAAGACTTTGAACTTCTCCACGTGGTGCGACAGCGCCGTTGGTGTCCCTAATACCAATCCAAAAGGCGAGCAAACAGACACACGCTTGGTGAGCATGGCAAACAGAACAGCTGAGGTTCTCGCGTCATTTGTCCGCTGTGCGTACCGTCCAGGAACCCCTCCACAATGGAGCGGAAGCCCTTGTCGTCCGGGCAAACCGCGTGTTGCTTGGCTGGGTCATGGTATGGGTCCTGCGCGATCTCACTTTGCGCGAACGGCACGAGCTTGCCGCTCTGCAGGAGCTTGTCGCGGAAGTCGCCGTTCTTGTCCGAGATCTGCGTCCAGTACTGCGCGCCCATGTCCACGTGCACGTCCCGCTGCTTCGGAAACGACCTGGTCGTCGCAGCATTCGCACGCACGCATGCATGCACGTATGTCAGCGAACCTCGACAGTCCACTCGTACCAGCCACCAGCCACCCTCCGGCTTCTGTGCTCGCTCACCTGGCCATGAGGCGGCCGCCTGCGATGCTGTTGCGCTCCCAGACCGCCACCTCCGAGGCGAAGCGCCCCGCCTGGCGCGCGTCCTGCAGCAGTCGCGCCAGCGCGGCGCCCGTCACGCCGCCGCCCACAATCAACGTCTTGCCCACCATCTTCCAGCTTCTCGCTCAATTTCAAAGTGGCGCCTTTCGAGCATGGCCCCCGGTCCGCCCAGAGCTTGAAGTGGGGCTCAGACGCCCCGCTCAGTGGTCGAAACTCCCGCCAGATCCGAGCTCTCCGCCAATGGCCGCGCGACTCAGATCCCAAGGAGCGCTATTTATAGCCAACGACACGTGCGTGCATCAGGAGAGGAGGGCTAGGGTCGGTCGTTGATGCCTTCTTCCTTTCTGGCCTTCAGCTTTCTTGTGCCTCATTCCAATATGGCGGAGAAGACGAGCGTGGAGGCGACGCCTGCCGAGGCGTCTGCAGCGGGCGGCGGGGCGCTGGCGGCGGCGCTGGCGCCCGACGTGCTCAACGCCACCTTCCCGCAGCCGCAGATGCGACCGGCGGCGCTGTTCCAGCTGGCGGGGGCGGATGGAGGCGGCCGCTTCGTGCTGCCCGACGTGGCGCTGCGCAAGGTGGTCAAGCGGGCCATCTTCGAGGCGAGTCCCCCCTCTGTGTGGCGTGGCTCTGGCTGCGGTGAGTGACGCTGTGCGGTAGAACCGAGTGTGCTGATCTTGTGCGGTGCTGTGCTTTGCTGTGCTGTGGATAAGCAGAACTTCGACGACACAGCATACAACGTCAAGCCGCCCACGCAGATGCTGCGCTTCATCGACGCTCTGCGCTACCACAAGCCCACGGATGAGGAGCGCCAGGCGCTCAACCTCAACAGCGCCACCGAGCGCATCTATCTACACGATCTCAACGATGTGCGTAGCGCTGCTGGACTGTTCTGCGTCCGCCAGCAACGCTAACTTTCGTCTCTGTATCCGTGTCTGAGCAGATATTAATGATGTGCGGGGCGCGGAAGGGCGCGCGCTTCAGCTCGCAGGACGTGAATCGCCTGCGCCGAATAGCGGAGAGTCTGGAGGCACGCTACAAAACTGTTGACAGCACGTTCCGTTCGTTGCCGTCCGAGGTGGTGCGCTACCGCTTCGCCAGCGTCAAGCGACTGGAGGAAGACGCGTCCAACTTTGCCTTTCTGGGGCATCGTCGTCGTAGCAGTCTTGTGGGCATGGAGACGCTGAGTGCAGAGGACGCCATACGACGACAAGCCTTCCACTTCCAGTGGCTCGCGCGCCAGTACGTTGTGGCCTTCGGGCTGCTGCGCGACGCCATGTTGGAGATCTACGCAAGGGTGCAGGAGGACATGGCGTCCGCCGCCGATCTGGCCGAGCCCACACTGGCAGACATTAACGACGCAGGTTGGAATGGCGCTTGTCCCCGCTCTTGGGACGCCTGTGAAGGCTGTGGAATACTCGTCTAATGTCGCGTCGTGTCATGTCGTGTCGCTACGCAGTAGAAGCAGAGTTTGAAGCCAAGACGCATCGACCCTTCCCGAGTTTCCTGCTGGTGCTCATCCAGAAGTACCACCGTGAGCGCCACCACGAGCGTACGCCTTGGGCAGCGGCCTCAGAGGACCCGCCTGTGGACTCCATCGCGCAGTTCGCGCTCTATTTATCCGGCGTGCTACTGCAGCCGGCGCCCCTGACGGTCCAGGAGCTGCTCAGCGCCCAAGTGCTGCTGCAAGTCGTGTAAGTCGTGGGTTTCTCTGGTTTTCGGTCCCTGGAGCGCCTCTGACGTGTCTTGTGGCTGCGTTCTGGTGCGTACACACTGCAGGAAAGCCGAATTCCGTGTGGATCGCCACGCGATGGTGCTGGAGGTGCTGCGGGTGGTGCAGGCGGACGGCCAAGTGCTGGCCAACTGCTCGGCTTGGTCGCATGGGGACGAGTCTGGGGCCCAGAATGGTGTTCGTGTGCTGACCCATGGGACGCTGAGCGAGCTGCTCTTCGCCTTCCTTGCGACTGTGCGTGAGTTGCGTCTGGTGCCGCGCCAGAAAGAGCTTCTCGTCCGCAGGAAGCGCTCCAGGAAGGCGCCGCCGACTCGGTCGCAAGCAGAGCATGAGGCGGCGTAACGCGCAGCTATAGGATTAGACGTCGAGAGCACATGTATAGAAGACGCCACGGCGATGGTAAAGGGCCAAAGAATCAAGAAGAGCGGCAGAGCACCCGCAAGGAGACTGGCGTGTTGCCGCGTGGCGCTCGGCTCCGAGTGCAGACGCAGGGCAGGCTCGGTGGTATCGTGTCGTGTCGTGTTGTGTCGAAAATGTAGCCATGTGCGTCGGCAGGCCGAGACGACGTGACACGACGTTAAAGCTGACGCTGCGTGGCGTGGCGGCGACCGTGCAGGGCGTGGGCATGGCAGTGCGTGGCTTTTTCGCGTCCACAAGCCGAAAAAAGCAGCTCCGGCAGCAATCGGCAGGAGCAGATTGCACGCATATCCAGGTGGATGTGATCGGACTGACGCGCGCTTCAAGACAGCTCTCGCTTCAAGTCGGCGCGGGTCGCCTCGATACAGAGCGAGCGCCGCCACGTGCGTTTGACACGGGTGCGGAAGGATGAGGCCGCCGTCAGCTGGGGCCGAGCCAGCCGCGGGCGGAAGCCGTCGCTCAAGTTCCGGACCGGCATGTCCTCATGTGCTCTTGCTCATGTGGCGTTCTACCTCTCCGTCTCAGTAGAGACTGGGCCCGCAGAGGCGCGGTATACAAACTCCAAGAGATTGGGAACTCCTGCACGGTACAGCGCCGAGCCGGTGGTCTGACTTGCGTTCAGTATGGGGCTGTGGCGGGTCCAGAAAGGCAGTTCGGTCTGGGCGTTCACTTGGGTTCAGTATGGCGTGGCCTCCGTGACGTATCAGGGCTAGGGGCTGCGCAGCACAGATCCGTCCAATCGCCTCTCTTCCCGGTGCCTTCTGCATTAAGCGCGTCTCCATCTGACCAATCACACTGCCGTATTGCCCTACTTAACTCCGTTGGGATTACAGACTCGGGTGCCCTCTGGCCTGCGGGTAGGTCTCGTCACCCACTTCTCTTGGTCTCACTATGGGGCGGCCGCGTGTGGGGTTGTGATGCCCGCACAGACCCGAGTACCGTGACCGCCGTCACACTGCGGACAGCGCAGCAGTGAACCGACCCACTGACTCTCTGCAGAGGCCAAGTAACGGTCCAAGGCGTCGCCCCAAAGCGCAAGCGAGCGCCAAGAAGAGCGGAAGAAGAACTCGTCTCGCTGTCTTGCTCTGCTCTGCTCTGCTCGGTCTTCCTTCCCCTTGCGCTTGCAGCCCAGACTTCCGTCCCCCTTCTTCTGCGGAAGTGACTCACGGCTTCGCGCTTTCGCTCGCTCGCTCTCTCTGCCCGACGGTCGCTGCTGCCGACGGAGCCGCCGCCAGAAGCGCGTCTGGCGGGCCAAAAGCAAGCCGGCGCGTTCAGGAGAAGGTCGGCCACTGCACTGCAGCTCGTGTGCAGCCTCAGCAGCCGGTCGTTTCCGTGGGTTTCGCCTCTTCCGAGCGTCGTGCCGAGCATCGTGCCAAGCGACGCGGGCGCGAGACATCCCTCGGACGCTCGACGCTCGACGCTCGACTGGCCGGATCGCCGTCAAGTAGCTAGTACAGGATGGACGTGGGCGCAGAGGTGGAAGTACAGGTGGCGAGTCGACGGTGGGAGCATGGCGTCGTCGTGGACCGCTACATCGGGCCCTCGGGCGCCGTAGTGGCTGTCAAGCTGGACGACGGCTCCGTTCTGGAGCGTGAAGCGTCGGAAGACGTACAGGAAGACTCGGCCGACGTGCGCCTGCTGCGTGCGGCCGACGGTAGCGCTGCACTAGACGTGGACGACCTCACATCGCTCGTGGAACTGGACGAGACCACCATCCTGTCAGCGCTTGAGACGCGCTTCTCCCAGCACAAGATCTACACCAACACTGGCGCCATCTTGCTGGCGGTGAACCCGTTCCAGAAGATCCCAGGCGTGTACGGCCGCAACGCCATGGCCAACTACCTGCTGTCCTACGAGCTGCGTAACAGCAGCATGCGAGCCAAGGGCGCCGAGCCGCTACCGCCGCATATTTATCAAGTGGCAGGTGAAGCCTATCGCGCCATGATGCTGGGACTCAATGGCGTCATGAGCGACCAAAGTATCCTTGTGAGCGGCGAGAGCGGCAGTGGCAAGACCGAGAGCACCAAGTTCCTCATGGAGTACTTGGCTCAGGCTGGAGACAACAACTTGGCCGCTTCCGTGGCTGGGAAGAGTCCGTCGGGGATTGCAGCCAAGGTGTTACAGACCAACATCCTACTGGAATCCTTCGGTAATGCCCGTACGCTCCGCAACGACAACTCCAGTCGCTTCGGCAAGTTCATCAAGCTGCACTTCACGAGTGGCGGCCGACTCACAGGCGCCAGTATCCAGACGTATCTACTGGAGAAAGTGCGCCTGGTCTCACAGTCCAAGGGTGAACGGAACTACCACATCTTCTACGAGATGGCCATGGGGGCGTCCACGGAAGCACGTCGTCGCTGGCTGTTGGACCCTCCACAGGGCCACAGTATGCCATCTGGAGACTACGGAGAGGTGAGCGACTCGATGCGTCAGCTGCTGCACTACCGCTATCTCAACCAAAGTCAGTGTTTGAAGCGGCGGGACGGCGTGGAAGACTCGGCCATGTTTCGACGTGTCATGGACGCCATGGACACGGTGGGCTTTACGCCTGTGGAGCGCGACGGCATCTTTGATGTGCTGGCGGCGCTCATGCACATTGGCAACCTCACCTTTGAGCACGACGAGAATAGCGATCGGCTGGGGGCGTCCATGGGCCCAGGAGCGGGGAAATCCGATCTCACACCTAGTTGTATCTGGTCTCGGGACGCTGCAGCCGCGCTCATGGCTGTGGACGCCACCAAACTGGAGCGAGCGCTGAGTGTCCGTAAGATCCGAGCCGGCACGGACTTTGTGAGTGTCAAGCTGTCGGCGGCGCAGGCCAACAACGCCCGAGACGCACTGGCCAAGGCGCTGTACGGAAAGTTGTTCGACTGGATGGTCAAGAAGATCAACCAGTTCCTCAAGATGGACGACAGCCAGAAGGCCAAGGGTGGGCTGCACTTCATCGGCATCCTGGACATCTTCGGCTTCGAGGTCTTCCCGAAGAACTCGTTCGAGCAGCTGTGCATCAACTTTGCCAACGAGACCTTGCAGCAGCAGTTCAACGACTATGTATTCAAGGTGGAGCAGCGCGAGTACGAGGCTCAAGGAGTGGACTGGAAGTACGTCGAGTACGCCGACAACCAGGACTGTGTGAACCTCATCTCGCAGCGACCCACAGGCATCCTCTCGCTCGTGGACGAGGAGTGCGTCATGCCTAAAGGAAGTGACATGACGCTGGCCTCCAAGCTCTATCGCGCCTGCGACGGTCATCCACGCTTCACTGCCTCGCGAATCCAGAAGGCTCGTGGCCAGTTCACAGTCATCCACTATGCAGGCCCTGTCGAGTACGAATCGGAGGGATTTCTGGAGAAGAACAAGGATCTTCTGCACCAAGAAGCCGTGGATCTGCTGGTTTATTCGCCTAAGGACGGCAGCTTCACACGTACGTTGTGTGAGGGCATTGGCTCTCGGGACCGCGCCAAGTCGTCCCCCAGACAGCGAGCGGCCACCAGCAAGCACCGTGGTGCTAGCGTGGGACTGCAGTTCAAGGAGCAGCTTACAACTTTGTTGGAGACGTTGCAGCAGACGAACCCGCATTACGTGCGCTGTCTCAAGCCTAACGAAAGCTGCAAGGCTGGCGTGTACGAGCGGGAGCGTGTACTCAACCAACTGCGCTGTAACGGCGTCATGGAAGCTGTCCGCGTGGCCAGAGCTGGTTACCCCATCCGTCTACCGCACGACGCGTTTGTGGCAAGGTACTTCAGTCTGAAACGCGCCAAGAACCCGCTGATCGCCAAGAAGCAGGCTACGTCTTTCGGACTGCCTGACACGGACACAAGTGACGCTATGACAGTCATCACCGCGGAAGCGAAGGACTTGTTGAAGGAACTGTTGGACGTCCTGCCTAAGGAGAACGACGCGAACCCGCAAGGAGCATGCGAACGCTCGGATCAAGCGCAGTTCTCTACCAGATGCATTGCTGTGGGAGTTCAGATGGGCTACACCAAGATGTTCCTCAAAAAGAGCACGTACGAGGTGCTGGAGGACCTGCGTACGAACCGCCTGCAGCGCCACATGGTCAAGATCTTCCACGCCATGCTGTGTCTCTGCGCTCGCAGTCGCTTCCTGCGCTACCGCCACGCCGTACAGACGCTGCAGATCAAGTTCCGCTACAAGAAGCAGCAGAAACTGCGTCGACGACGTCAGATCATCGCCCGTCGACGCATGAACGCCGTCAAGGTCAAGGGTTTCCTCCGCACGGTGCTGCAGCGTCAGAAGTTCCTGCGCTTTGTGTGTGTTGTGCGCATGCTGCAGTGTCGCTTCCGCTACCGTCGCACGCTGCGAGCTAGACGTCTGGAGCAGGAACGCGCTCGGAAACTGTCGCTGCAGCAGCAAATGGGCCCGATCCCTGTGATGCAGTACACGGAGAGCTCCACGGCATCCTCCGAGAGCTCCTCGCCGGCGTCCATGACGTCCAATGACATTGAAGGCTCAGCGTCCTCTGAGATATCGTCGGACTACTCGGACGACGTGTTCACGTACAACGACACGTTCCCCAAGCACGGGCTTAACACGGTGGACGAGCAGAGCAATCAGCTCATGCCACGGGCGTCTCACCGTCATACAATGCGCAAGTCGCAGGCGGTGGACTCCCTCACGCCCATGGGAGGGACACGAGTGTCCCAGCGCTTTGGAGACATGCACCACGCTCCTGGCGGACCTCATGGAGGCCATCTGGGCCTTACACCACGTCGCACGCCGTCCCGCAAGTCGTCCTTCCGCAGTACCAGGTCATCTCGCGCAGTGGCGCTGCCAAGACTAGACGTGGTGCAGCACACGTCCTGGGTGAACGACGAGGACCGCTTCAGCTGCCACATCTGCAACAAGCGCTTCAACATGTTCAAGCGCAAGCATCACTGTCGCGCGTGCGGCGAAGTGATCTGCAACAGCTGCTCGCTCTACCACCGCATCCAAACGCGCTCCATGCGTGTGTGTGTGTCCTGCGTGGCTTTCCACTCTCTCGAGAGCCCCACCTCTGCCGGTTCCACACTCTCGCGACCCGGTGGGGGGAGTGCTCACTCGTCCAATTCCAGTCGCAAGACGTCGGCAGGCTCGCAACTGGACCGGAACCGCAGCAGTACGCTCAGCAGCGGCATGTGGCTCAACCCGTGGCCGGAGCCTCCGTACCCGGAGGACGAGGAGGAACGACTGACCGTGCTTCGGGAGCTTAATATCCGCGACTTGGGGTCTTCCGGCAAGTTCAACATGTACTGCGAGGTGGCAGCCAAGACCATGAAGTGCCCCATCGCCTACGTGAGTATTATCGAGGACGAGGAGCAGCTACTGGTGGCCAATATCGGCATGGCGCACACGACACTGCCGCGAGAACTGTCCTTCTGCGCGCATACTATCTGCCAGCCCAGTGTGCTGGTGGTGCTGGACACGAAGAACGACGAGCGCTTCCGCGAGAACCCCATGGTGAAGGGCGACAAGGGTGCCGTCAAGATCCGCTATTACGCCGGCGCGACCATCTTCTCGCGTGACGGCCACGCGCTGGGCACGGTGGCCGTGCTGGACACCAAGCCACGGCGTGAGGCCGACCAGGACCACATTGGCATGCTGCAGCATCTGAGCTTCCTGGCCAGCGAGAAGATGACGCAGAGCACCATCCACGAAGATAGCGATAGCGAATTCCTATGAACCAGCGCCACGTGCGGCTACCGGTAGTCGCCATGTAGTCTGCTCCAAGCCACAAGAAGAAGCGAGAGTTGCGAGATTGGACTGCAAGAGGAGATAGCCGGCGGCGCGTGGGCTCTTTGATGTTTGGTGTCCGCCTTTGTGCCATAATAGCAACGTGCGATCTGCGATGCATGAGTGAGGCGGAGGTTCTCCCGCCTTCTTTCGCCTGTAACAGCCAAGAGGTGATGCAATCGCATGGCGAGCTGGCAGTTGCCAGTGGCCAGTGGCCAAGAGACGTGAGATGGAGCGCCTGCGACCTGAGCTCAAGGTCGCAGACGCACACAGGAACGAGGCGTGCGGCTAGATCAGCTGCACGCGGACGGCGCCCACACGGGGAGGCAGGCTGCCCAGTGCAAGATGGGAGTCCCCGTCGTGGATAGTACTCGCTCGCTCTTCAAGCCGGTAGGCCTTTTGACTTGCTGCTTGTATTCCGTTTTCAAGCGCAATGTCCCAAGAGCAGCCATCAAGAGAACGTGCCGCGTCGGTATTGTGCGGGAACTGTCGAGGCGACCAGAGGGAGCACGGGCTGCTCGCAACGACGCGACCAACGCCTGACGTGGCTCCGGGACGAGAATCCGGGGGCGAGATACGGACGGATGTCCGCTCGTCGGTGCCAAGCCTGCTGGCTTCGTACCTGCCTCTGGCCCGCTGGTGTGGAAGCGGGGCGCGGCGTGTGCAGGCCATTCGCATAGAGCGCAAACTAAGTGCGCGCGCTCGTTGCGTTCGCCCCGCGAAGGCCAGCACGAGGCCAGCAGCTCCCGCCTTGTGCTCAGTGGAGACCCGCCTTCGGTCTGAGCCAGCTTCAAGGATCGCAAGTGGCTTCTCAAACTCGAGGCCACCTTCGGTGGGTGTCGAGATCCTTCTGCCAAAGAAATACACTCGCGAGGAACGTGCATGACAGTCGTCAGGCGCCACTCTCGGCTACGGAGACCAGGCTTCGCCGAAAGAAGCACCCGCCAGCGCGCTGCAGTCGCCTCCGGCCAGCCAGTCGAGGGCTGGTTGGCGGCTCTGCCGACTCCTCGCCGTCCGCCAGCAGGGGGTGACGCGAGCATGGCCGGCTGGGCCGCTGGCCTGCCCTCGGCTGCCAGCTGGAAAGCACTCAGTTTACTGCATCCTCTCTCCCCGACGTGTACCTACGTTCGCGGGTCTCTTGCGCGTGTGCACTTGAAAACAGAAACGCAATACAAACAGCAAGTCAAAAGGCCTACCGCCATTGGAAGGCCTGCCCCATCTCCCAGCACATTTCCCAATTGGTCAATCAAGTGGCAAGGCGCCCAATACCAACGGTGCCATCCGCCGCCGCCGCCGCCGCCACCGCCTTCTGCTGGCGCACTCGAGCATCCGCCAGCTCCAAGCGCAAGCCCTCTTCCTCGCCAGCGCCTTCTTCTCCGCGTCGGCCGTTTCCTGGCGCTCTGTCGAGTCCAGCGCCGCCGCTGAACGCCACCGACCCGCTCGTCCCCTCGCCGAGCCGAGTCTGTCTGCCTGTATCGCACTCCGATCTGCTCTCCGTCTCGCCTCAGCCTCGCGTCAGTCTCGGCGCTAGTTCAAGCGCAGCGTCGCGGACATTGCAGCTTTCTCCACGGTGGGCACACTCGCGTGTCTTCTCCGGTGCTTCCTACGACTGTGCAGACCGCGTAGCGACAGCGACAGCGACAGCTCTTCGCGGACCTCCATGCTGTCCGGTCAACTGCGCGTGGCTGTCATCGGCTCGCAGACGCAGCATGCCGACTCTCCTTTGGCTTACACGGTGCGTTTGCCAGCTCTGGCGTCGTGGTGGCGATGGTGAAAAGACTAGTCTGCTCATGTGCTGGTGTCTCTCTGTTCTGTGTATTTGCAGGTGTATCGCACGGCGGTGAACTATCGCGGCGTGTGCTACCATCGCCTCATCCGCTACCGCCACTTCTTGTCGCTGGCTAAGAAGGTCAAGGTGGCGCCAGGCACAGAGCCTCTGCATGTGCGACTGCCGCCTAAGGTCTGGTCGCGCAAGGCGTCACTGCAGCCAGAGGTGGTGGAGGCACGCCAAGTACTGGTACGTCAATGTGCTCCCATTCGTGCTGGTTGTCGCCTGTCGTGACGCTGACTGTTTTGATGGCTATCGTTATCTGCTATAGCTCAACGAGTTCATGCAGCAGTTGTGCACTCGGGAGCTGACGAAGCGCAGTGAGCAACGTCTACTGCGTCTGCTACAAGTGGGCGAGTACGACACTGGCGAGGCTGACAAGGCCGCCGGTCACCGTATGAGCAAACAGCCCAGTATCGCGCCCACGGAACGCACGTCGGACGCGCTAGAGTTTGTGGTCCCGGCGTCGTCAGCTCAGGCTGCAAAGGACGAAGCGTCGGTCACCACGACGGTGGAGACGGTGGCTCACCGACCATCGATGGATGACGAGCTGCTGGGTCACGAGGAGCCCACGCGTGTGCCCAAGGCGGACTGTGAACCTGAAGAGCCAGCGGGATTGGACACGGCGGAGCAGTTTATGGGCCGTGGCAGTCGTGCCGACTCGTTGCCGCCGTCGTCGCCATGCAAGATCAAGATACTGGAGGGCACACGACCCACGAGCATGTCGCTGACCAAGCAGAACATGAAGCGCGTTATGTTTGAAGACGAGCCTGTGGGTCAGGGCAGCCCGGATTCGAACGGCAGCTCGGACGAGATGTCGACCACGGAGCGTCGTTACACTGGCGAGATCATGAAGCACATTTCGAGCATTGAAGGCATCCTGGACAGCAGTCGCAAGCTGGAGCACCGCATTCGCGAGAAACAGACGTCGAGCGAGACGTCCCGCGCGCAGGATGGTCCGCTCTCCTGAGATTGGGGACGTTGACTCGTCCGAGCAGGCGACAGGCGAGTCGTCGACGGAGTCACGACGGCCCATCCTGGTCGGCCATCGCATCTGTCGCGCAATCTCATTCCTTTCCCGTCATGTGACGTGGCAAGGAGCGGTTCCTTTATTTATCTGCTCCAGCGCCTTGCAGTTTTAGGAAACTTTGAATAGAGGCGCGAACCCGAACAAGTTGTTTGAGCTGTAGACTGCTGCCTGTTCCGCGCCAGCACTGCGTGTGCTCTGCTGCTTGTTGTAGATGAAGTGTTGATGGCGCCGCCATCCCGCCAGCTCGCAAGAAGGATTTTAATCCAGCGAATGAGACCATGCAATGATCAACGTATTATCTATTTCAGTTGGAAACTTGGCAAAATGTATTGCCATTTCTCCGACACCACCTTTTTGTATTGAACATTCTAGCCAATCAAGGAACTTCAGGGCTGGTAAGTCCTGTAGGACATCAGTTCCGTCATACTCGGTCGGGAACGGATAAAAATATGGGTATGCAGGCTGAAAAGTAAGCTTGATCGATACCTTTCCCACATTTGCTCGTCCTCCGACGTGGGCAATGCCTCTAGGCGAACTGAAGCCGGGAAACACTGAGAAGGCCAAAGAGACTGCTCGAAAGGCCTTTCTGGAGTTTCTCCAGGCCAAGAAGGACACACTAGACTACAGGGTGAATTGCAATGTTGAATTTCAGTTCAGAGTGGGTATTTGTGTCATGGACAAGTTTGGTTGTATCTTGCGTTCACGGAGGCCTGGACCGGTAGCCATTTGCTCGGAATACTGCCATGCAGTACTACCGGCAGGCTAAAGTGACTGCTTGAGTTTGTCCTTCGGCAGAAAGCTACACTGGAAAGTCGCTTAAAATAGGCACAGCTCTGGATACCTATTTGCTCCAAGTGAGATGATGGCTCGTTTGTAAACAAAATCCCTGGCTACACTAAGATTGACTTGAGGGAATCTATGCGATACTTGTATGCCCATACATGTTTCTCAAGCGACTGCCAAGATAATGTACTGCTGTATCTGCTGTGACACCTGCTTGGTCGCGTCTCCGGCTTAGCGCTTATGCACAAACAAAACTTGTCCATTGACGCAGACAACGTCTTCTCCCTACCAACAGGCATACCAAGAGCGACCACGATGGGACTCGAACCCACAACCCCCTGATTAGAAGTCAGATGCGCTATCCATTGCGCCACGCGGTCCTTCAACACATCCCATCCCCCTCGCCTCCAAACGCCACTTGCGCCGCACAAACACACACCA
>JAADYK010000698.1:0-15309 GCA_023338225.1 Halophytophthora batemanensis
CACCCTCAGTGCTGCAGAGACTGCGAGTACTTTTACTGCAGTCGCGTAGTGCACCACGTTGAACGCACGAGCCGTGCGGAGCAGCACCTCCGCGCGAGATGCATAGGCTTTGATGCCTTTCCAGTGGCGACACGGCTAGATCAGTGGATGACCTGGATCTGTACTGCGGGCGAATGACTCGCGATGAGAACTCGGTCACTAGGCGAACTGCGGCTTTAGACGACCCTCCTACCAGCATGAAGCGGAAGCGCGCACCTCCGACCGAGTGCAAGATAGGAAACTGTGTGCGCGCCGTGAAATACCGTGGTCTCTGTGATGCTCACTCTGGATTGATATGGCGTATCCGAAGTTGCCAAACATTGGCAGGGGAATGCATTGCAGATCGATGGCTGCAAGAAGAGAGCGTCTAGAGGTAGAGATGGCTTTTGCCGGGAACACTTTCGGTAAGGTTGGAGTTCGAGACCACGCGCAAGCCGCCAGACGTTGGGGGCAGCGATCAGTCCAAAAGACGAGACCGGCAACATGACTACAGAGCCTCCACGCGGAGGGCGCGTTTCCTCGTCCGAGCTTGGCGTGCTCCGTTGTTGAGAAGCCTGTCAGCCCATTTCGGACAGTCTTCAGCACTCGAGCGGGCGCCGATCTCCGCTCTCATTGGCCGAGAAGGGAGGGCCAAATCTGAAGCTATGTGTCACCCTGCCGTCTGGACCACTGTCTGGCGCGCGCCACATTTCCGATGGGATCTCGCCGCCTGTCTGTCCCGTACGTAGCCGAGGAATGTTGACGTGTTTACGGGATGAGGCATGCCTGTATGTCCGTAAGCAGGGAGGTTTGCCGTAGGATACGGAGTCTTAGAAGGATCAAGTGCTTTGGAGCATGGTGCGACCAAGAACAGCGCATCCTTGTCCGTACTTGCTCCCACTGCTTACAGCTCGAAAGCCTACATATGGAAATCGGAGCCTGAGGTCGACTACGCTCCGCAATTGGCGGAAAAGAGGCACGCACACCATCTCGTACTTAAGTGAACGCAGCGTTGGCTGACCAACGGAAGTCACGCTCCGTTTCACCCAATCAGCGCACGGCAGTTCCAGGCTCGAGCCGATACCAATCACTCCATCGACGCCACCAAGAGGCAGCAAGACGAGCAAGCGTGGAGCGAGCACCAGGCCTGGCACGACAGCATGGGCACGGGCAAGACCAAGGGCAAGCCGCGTGCGCATGCCAAGAAGAAGCAGTACAAGCGCGGCCACGCCACCAAGAACCGCTCGCGCGACGTGGACCAGATCCAGGACGACCTCAAGCTAGAGAAGCTGCGCGGCAAGCCGCTCGAGTTCGAGGAGGACGAGGACCTGCCAGGGTACGCTTGCGGGCTGCAGTAGGCGGCTTGGCTGTAGTTGAAGGCGTGCTTACGGCGTGTGTGTGTGTATGTGTGTGCTGTTTGCTGCTTGCTGCTTGCTTGGTTGTGCGCAGTCTCGGCCAGTTCTACTGCACGCCGTGCGGGCGCCACTTTATCGACGAGAAGACGCGCGACGTCCACCTCAAGACGAAGGTGCACAAGCGGAGGTAAGGCAATGCGCCATCGTTCTCGGCGCTGCATGGATGCTGTGGGAGTGGCGTGTCTGAGTCGACTGCGGTTGCTGGCTTGCTGGCTTGGTGGCGTGCAACAGATTGAAGGACGTCGCTCAGAAGCAGTACACACAAAAGGAGGCCATGCTGGGCGCCGGCAAGTCCGTGGAGAAGTACACGCCCGCTCACGCCAAGCCCGTGGACGACATGAGCGATCTGTAGGCACACCTGCTCGTCCGCGCCCGCGTCTGCGCCTGTATGTGTCATGACCGCAGCAGCAGGCACCGAGTCAAGGTGCTGTGCTGTGTCTTGCACAGCCAGCCTCGCTGTTGTATACTTAAACACGAACCCATTTCGAACTGCATCTCCATATCTAAACAGGCAGTCACACCCCAATGTGGATACTTACTCAGATCCCACTGGACACTTGTTCGAGGTGCGACCGCTCACACCTGCAGCTCCAGCACAAGGAGCAAGATGGTGTGCGAGAAGTGCGAGGAGAAGCTGTCCAAGCTCGTGGTGCCGGACAAATGGAAGGACGGCGCGCGCAACTCGGGCGGCGGCGGGGGCGGCGGTCGTGCCGTGGGCAGCCGCAGTGCGTCCAGCGCCAGCCGCCCCGAGAAGAAGAAGAAGAGTCGCGCCGCAAGGTACGCCACCTGCCTTGCTGGAAGCGCCGCGTGCGCTTGGCTCACTCTCAAGGCCGCTTATCCGCTGTGGGCAGGTTCTCACCCGTGGGTGAGCGCAAATGCCGACTGTGCAAGGGCAACGTGGCCAGCCGAGCGTACTACTGCAACCAGTGCGCGTACAAGAAAGGTCAGATGCATGCAAGAGTCACCGCTTGCTTACCTTTTCTCCCAAACTCACTCTTGAACTGCCCAGGCATCTGCTCCATGTGTGGCCGCAAGGTGCTCAACACCAAGCAGTTCAAGATGTCGTCGTAGCCCTGCGTGCTCCTCAGACGCCCACGCTTTCCCATATAAATAGGTGTTCTCAACGTCCACCACGTTCCACCCAAGGGAGCATTTATTTCCGCCTCCGCCTCCGCCTCCAGCTCCCAGGCCAAGCCGCCAGGACATCTCCATGCTCACACCGTCTCTCCGATCACCACTACGCTCTTCATGGTGGATCGTGGGAGTTCCTTAGCGCGTCGCCTGTCCAGTCGAGGCAGTGACGGCCCATTAGACGACAGCCACCTCGCGCCATTGGGGCCCTGGGGCTCCTCCACGCCTGCATCCACGCCGCTGGCGCCTCACCGCCCCACACAACACGCAGCAGCCAGCAGCACTCGTAGACAAGAACCAGCGCCATCTTCCGCGGCGCGGAAGATCTCCATCGGGCCCATTCGACCGGCCAAAGCGCTGCGGCCAGCCAAAGACCGCCTTCGCCCCAGTCGTCAGCTCTTCCCACTGGTGCCTCAGACGGTCAGGCCGCCTCCCAAGCAGCAATCTCCACCTGGACACACGCTCAAGGCAGGCATTCGCGCTCAAACCACAAGGAGGTCCCCCCAAGAAAGCACTAACTTCCGCTTGTGGTGCTGGAATGCTGTAGATTGCCAAGAATGGCCACGTTCGAGCTGGGAAGCTGGACGCTACGCCAGTAGTGCAGGCGTATGAAGACTTGCTGAAGCAGACGGAAGCCATGGGACTCGAAGCGGCCGAGAACTCCCAACAGCGCTCACAGACACAAGCTGCTTATCGTATGGGGCTGGCCAACCTCTCGGACGGCCTCGTGCGTCGCCAGAAGGAGCTCATCCGGTTCCACACGCTCAAGAACGAAGTGGACATCTTCCAGCAGCACCTCGTGCCGTTCGTGTTCGAGATGCGTTCCACGCACGAGCGACAGGTGAACTCCAGTGTCTACCGTCACTTCAGCCGCATGCGAGCCATTCAAGACCTGGGGATCCCCATCTACAGCCTCGGAGATTACCTCCTGGAGGCCAGCGATCGGCTCCTCACGCCACGCACGACGCACAGCTTCTACCGCCGTGTTCGCCGTCGTAGCGCTGCGCATTTCATCGACAACGAGCTCATCCCCCGGCCGGAGCCGCGTCGACGCAGCACCGTCATCGCCAGCGCCAAGTGAGTAACGTGACGCGCTGTCTTGAGCTAGTCGACGACGGAAGAACAAGCAAGGCGGACGTTGGTGGTCATTTTATTATCAGACACAGGCAGATTGGAAGGGGGAAATGCAATGCTAAAAATCAAACGGGGCTGGTGGGGAAGGCAGAGGCAGAGGCTGTAAAGCTGAGAGCTAAGCATGCTCAGCCACAAACTCAAGCTGTCTGTGTGCCTTGCATGGGCCGCTGCTTCCTTCGCCGCGGTGCTCCACTGCTCGGCAGTCAGGCAGTCGGTCATGTGGTCGATCAGGCGGGTGGTAGTCATGCAAGTCCTCTCGTCTCCTTCGTTTTCCCCACCTCAGTGGTATGTATGGGCGCTTCGCGGCGGCAACCATCCATCTGCTCTCTCTCTTTCTCTCTCTCTCGGTTCTCTCACTACAACTACAAAGTCCTCAGGTCCTCGGGCGTCGTCGGCGTCTGATCCTCCATCCTTCCACTTCCGTGAGCGGCCGTCGGGTGCTTGTCGTTCTCCTGCTGTCGCCTCACGGCGCCCGCGTCTCGTTTCTTCTGCGTCTCGTTTCTTCTGGGGGCGGGCGCTCGCTTGGCTCCATCGTCACTTGCTCGTCGCTCTTCATCAACTTGTTTCTCGGTTCTTTTCTCACTTTCCTTCCTCCTTTCCTCCTTTATCGCTCTTCGCTCCAGACGCCTTGGCTCCTGCGGGATCAGCCGTAACTGTGGAAGTCACAGAAGCTCCAGCGCCACTGCTGGCGCCAAGGCGACAACAACTGTCATCGCCCGCCAGCACCAGGAGCTGAGCGCTGCGCTCAGTAGCGCTGTCGGCTCAGAGGCTTGGCCTCACCCAACGCATCGCGACTGGCGCCCGTGGCCACACGGGGAGCCGGGTACCCGGCGTCCATGGCCACTTGCCGGTCGTCGCGGAAACCCGCCGAGCGGTACGACGCCTGCGCCTGCAGCTGCGCGTCGCCGGCCTCCTTGGCTTCGTCGCGCACGTACACGCGGCCCTGCGACGTGATGGGGCGACCGTCGCGGCCCACTTCCTGGCGCGAGTCGCGTCCGCTGCGCTCGCCATCGCCGCTCGTGCCACGCTCCCGACGCCCGCTGCGCAGGTTGAGCACCGTCCAGTCGAACATGGCGTCGAACTGGAAGCCCTTGCGGAAGAAGAGCTCCTTGAAGAGACGCTTGAGGTAGGCGTAGTCAGGCTTGTCGTCGAAGCGCAGCGCGCGGCAGTACTCGAAGTAGGCGCGGAACTCGGCCGGGTAGCCCTTGCACAGCACCTCGATGGGCGTGTTCATCTTCTTCTCCATGATCTTCTCGTATTTCTGCTTCTTCGTGTTGGCCTTGAGTCCCTGCCACGGCAGACTGCCGCGGATGAAGTACATGTACACGTACCCCAGCGACTCCAGGTCATCACGACGGCTCTGCTCGATGCCCACGTGCGTGTTGATCGAGGCGTACCGCGCCGTACCCGTCAGGTTCTTGTTCTCACGGTACGGAATGTGTTGGTGCGTCTTCGGGTCGCGGTACTTCTTGGCCAGACCAAAGTCAATCACGTGCACAATCTGCGCGCGCTTGCCCAGGCCGATCAGGAAGTTGTCCGGCTTGACATCGCGGTGAATGAAGTTCTTCGAGTGGCAGTACTCCAGACGGCACAACAGCTGGTCTGCGATCATCAGCACCGTCTTGAGCTGGAAGCGGCGCCCGCAGTAGTTGAACAGGTCTTCCAGCGACGGGCCCAGCAGGTCGATCACCATCACGTTGTACTCGCCCTCCACACCGAACCACCGCAGACTCGGCACGCCAACTGTTCACATACAAACGCCCAGACAAAGATATCAGCACGAAGCTCGCCAGAGCCAACCAACCAACCAACCCACACTCGAGGCGTCGCTTCCGCTTATATACAGAGCCAACGCCCACAACCGCCACCAAGGAAGGGGCTACGTACGTCCGCCGTTCAGGATCTTGTAGATCTTGGACTCGTAGAGCAGCTGCGGGTGCTTGCTCTTGACCGACTCGAGCTTGATGCCCACCTCCTCGCCGGAGGTCATGTTGGTGCCCAGGTAAATGTCACCGAAGGAACCGCTGCCGATCTTGCGGCCCAGACGGAACTTCTTGCCGACGCGCAGCTCGAGCGCGCTCTCACGAGGGTGGGACATTGTGCTGTCTTGAGGGTGCGGGGCGGACGGCAACTCTACACACGACGACACCAACAAAACAAACAGATCACGTCAGAGTCCGCATGACTCGCCAGGTGCTTCTAGCCAGGAGCATTCCCCAGCCAGCGCCTTCCTCTCCGCGTCTACTACGCAGTTCCCAGCACTAGCTGCTTCCTCTCCACTCCATACTAATGGTGCGGAGGGCGCCACGTGGCCACTCCTCTGCGGAAGGAAAAGAGCCTGCGCTTCACTACGACAGTAAGGGCCCCTCCCCAGAGCCTCCCTGGGCCTCCTCCTCGCCGCCTCCTACGTCTCCAGGCTGCTCTCAGCCGTAAAGATGCCATTCGAGTGCGCGGAAGGGATCCCGGAGCGTCCCCCAGGTGGGCCAAGCCTCCGGGAGACAGACGTAGAGGGCACTGGGGAGGGCGGGAGGCGCACATGCACGCGCAGACACGCCGAGAGGACGTACCAGAAGGGGGAAGCGGAGCGGGTGGCGGGTGCGAAGGCTCGGAACGGGGGCAGACCGCGCTCGGGTGCTGGCTTGAACTGCAGGCACTGCGCTACGGGGAAGAAACAGCGCTCGCTCGCTTGACTGACGGACTGTGAGGGCAAACGGAGGTTGGAGGGCGGGGCCCTGGGCCTGGGACCCAGCCAGAAGGGGGTGGATTTTATTTATCTTCTGCGTAGCTTCGCCTCCGGCTTCCTCCCGCCCTGTCCCGGGTTTGCCAAAGCTGATCCTGTTTCTCGCGCTATTCGTCGTCGCCCTATCGCTCGCTGGGGGCGCGCCGAGAGGTTTGGCTGGGGGCGGGGGGAGCTGGCCCTGTCTGTGATTGTATTCGCAAGAAGGTGCGCGCATGCAGAGGCGGCAAGCGCATGCATTCGTGGGGGCGAGGCTTCTCCCCGGCGTCTGGTCGTGAGGTAATTTACGGGTAAAAATAGCGAGCTCACGACAGAGTGAAGGTCGGATTCAGCGACCGGCTGGCCAGCCTTCTTTTTCTCCGCTCACAACCGAACGCCTGGGCCCGCGTGTCTGTAATGCCGCCCGCAAGACTGCAAGCGGGATATGGGTTGTCGCAGGTTCGACAGTGCGGCGAGCGTGCAGGAATCGCGCTCGCGACTGGTATCGACTTGGAGCGGACATGCACGATAGGAGGAGCTGCGAGAGATTCAGCAGATCGATGGGTTGTGTGTAATTCGCCACATTCGAAGAATTAGCGCCGCTCGTACCGAGAATTAGCACCGCATTCGCTTGCCCCCTCCGCAAGCTTGGTTGCGTTTCCGCGAGCGCACCTACCCAGGATCTCGTCGTTTTACCTGCTATTGATCAGGCATTTAGCGTGCGACTGCGTCTGATTTGGCGGTTGCAGGGTAGGGGGTCACCAAAATTTAGCCATGACGTCAGAAAATTCAGCGACTGACACAGACTGGCACTCTTCGGGTGGAATATACGAATGGTGGTACTTATCGGCGCAAAACCAGACTCGCGTGTTGACAAGGGCAGCGTTCTTAGTGCTCTCTTTGTCAGCCATGCGAGTGCGAAACAGCAAGCAAAACCGTCCTCCAACGTCCGCAAGTCTCGATGCAAGATTGGATTCGCCTCTGCTTTCATCCACAGGCAATGCCAGGCAAGGAAGAGCTGCAGTCGGCGCACTGCTGGCACGACTCAATAGCGGTAGGACTGCTTCGTCAGCTCGCAGCGGATCGTGTCCTTGAGCGATTGGAAGATGGAGGGGAAGGCCATCACATCGCGCGGGTTCGAGTGCACCCAGAGCTTGTTGAAGCGCGTGAAGACCGTGGCTACAACCACGACGCAAGCACCCATGCACGTGGAGCCAGTGAGCAAGACCATCTGTGTTCGAGCATTGAGTCGCAAACCGTACAGCACGGCAAGCGCAGACTCACCGTAGACGTCGTGGAGCGCCACCATCCCAGTCGAGTTGTTGTCGCCTTGGCTGCCAGAGGCGAGGTGGTACAGCTTGACGTCCACTAGACGCTCGTCGATCAACTCGATCAGGAAGCTCGTGACGTTGATGCCCGTCACTGCAAACGGGTACCAACGCGTCGGGTGGTTAGACTCCGCCAGTGCCCTGTACGTCAGCAACCAAACGTCGACGTACAAGACGAGTTAGCGGGCTGCTTCATCCATACTACAGTAAAACGCCTGCTCCAAAGCAAACGCACCGCTGAGCTTCCGCCTTGTATTCGCGTGTAAAGTGGTTGAGTTGGATCAGCGAGAAGATGCCCATGCCTCGGAAGTCCGACATCGGGTCCGTTCCTGCTCAGCCAAGCGTCAGCAGTCATGGAGAACCGTCAAATGCCAATCCTAGTGCGTACAAAAAAGGCAGAAGGAGACCCGGACACAGGATAGGGTACCTTGGAAGCCGATTTCGCCCCATTCCTTGGTGATCCGTCCCCCGGTGCGGCGCACATTTGGCTTTGTGTTCCCCCACAGCTGTTCCAGCATCGCCTGCAGGTCAACCAGAAGGTTGTTAGCACACGAGTGCGTCGCTTTGGAGTCAAGATGCACAGCCACCAAGGAGCTGACTGTACCTCGTGCGACGGATTGGACGAGTCGTAGGCCTCGTTCTTCAGGGAGTACACCCGAGCGTACACGCTATTCACGTAGTTGCAGCGCTGCAGACAGGAGCGCACATTGGCCATCAAGCTGCCAGCCAGTCAACACGAGTATGCAAAGCAATAGCTTCAGTCAGCCGCCGAGCCCACCAGCAATAGCGACTATGGTGGCACAAGGTCTACAATAGGAGCAGAACTGCATCGCACATGGTGTCGCTCTCATCCAAATGCGCTTTGCTGGCCATGTCGTGCAGCGTCGCATCAATCTGCAGCCGTAGCCAGATAGGAGGCATCCACATCTAAACGTCAGATACCACACAACATGCAATACACTTCCTGCATGCGTCCTACGGGTGCAGTGATCAAGACTCATTGCGCAGAATCATGGTGCCACGTACCGGGAATGGCTCGCTGTCGAACACCACGTTGCAGGTGTGCACCAGCTCGCTGGAGAGCGCGAGGTTGGTGCGGAAGCGCACCATACGGTCCTGCTCGTCCACCTGCATGCCCGTGGCTGTGCACAGACGCTGCCACTCGTTCTGGCCGTACACGACGTGCCCTGCCCAACCGCAGAAACGGCCGTAGACCCAGCACACGTCAGTCCACAGACGAGAACCTACCGCACACCGCGCGCGCGCAGCCGCGCCAGCGCAACGCACAGATGGTGGTCTTGATCCAGCGCCAGAGCCGCAGCAGCACCGTCTCGTTGGCGGCCGCTGCGCGCCGCACCCGCGGGCCGGACGACATGCTGCAGCTTCCTGCGTCCGTCACTTCAATTTCTGAGCCAAAGGGAGAAGTTGGCGTTGGGGGGCGTTTCACGACTACCGGGTCGTCAATTCTCCGGGCCGCGTTCAAAAACCTGACGCGGGAGTTTCAAACCAATAAATATCGAAGGAAAGAAGGGTTCGCAGTTCTGGAACTAAGTGTCACAAGGCAATCAGCTGTGGCAGGATTTGGTTCGCTTCGACTGTATCGATTGACTCTCCGTCGAAACATGGGATATAACAGGTTATACAGTGCTGAAACGTCGACAAATCAATTATGGCGACCCGGCCAAACGGCCGCGCACACACGGACACACACGGCTTGGGCACCGCAAGGCGCGAGAAGAGCGAGATGGAGGAGACAGCGGCGCTGCTGGGCTCTACAGGTACGCTGCGCGTGTTCTACGGCGTCAAGGTCTACCTCGCGTTGTCGCTCTCTACGTTTCGGTGCCTCTGGCGCCGTCTAGATGGCCCTAACACTAGAGCTACAACTGTTTTCCCGGGTTGCTGTTGCGCGCTTCCTGTCGCTGTGTGCCACCCGTTGACCTCACCAGCGATCAAGAAGCGGCTAGCAGGCGTGACAGGACTTCTAGGGCAGCTCCGCAAAGACGGAGGCGCAGCGCAGTGGCCGCCCGATGAGCTGGCGCAGCTGATTCCGCACGTTCTGCCCTGCTTGCGCGACAACAACTCGAAAATCGCGCTTTCGGCGCTGGAGATCCTGGAACTGGCACTCGCGCGCGTGCCCGAGACGACTGTGCGCGCGTATTTGAAGCTACTTTGGTCCAGTCTCGTGGAGCGTCTCGGTGACAGCAAGGTAAACGGAGCGCACAGCCGCAAAAAAGGCATGCTACGTGTGGCTCATTGGACTGTTTGAATTGTTGCTACTGCTGTTGGACGTAGCTGCTCGTGCGTGAGAAAGCCGTAGACACCGTGGTGAGTCTCTCTCTGGTCCTAGATGTCTCCGTCGTCTTTGAGAAGCTGCGCGCGTGCACACGACACAAGAATTGGCGAGCCCGGGAGCAGGTACGTCGTCAATCTCGTTTTTTTAAGCGTGTTTCTGGCTGCCATTGCACGTATCTGGAGCTTCAAAGCCTTGTGAACGTTGGTCAACTCACGCGTTGACCTGTTGTGCTGTGTGGGTTTGCTGTGCGTGGGTGGCATCAGACGTTGCACGCCATTTGGCGCTGTCTGGAGCAGCACGATCTCTTTCTCGAGCGCAAGGACGAACTGCTGGACGATGTGTTGCGCCTGCTGGAAGACTCGTCGAAGGAAGTGCGCGACTCGGCCATCCACACGCTGGAGAAGTTCTACGCTCACATTGGCTCGTCGCTATTGGTACGCTCTTCGCTCTTCGCTTCCATTGAAAGCCCGTAAAAAAGGTGACGTTCTGACGGTTGAAACATGGTTATTGCGTTGTTCAGGACGATCTAGAGGGCAAGAACATCCGTGGTACACACATGAAGACGCTGACAGACAAATTCCAGCGTATCCCTGCGCCCACAGAAGCTCGAGCCAGCGGAACTGCGGTCCATACGTCTTCACACTGGAAAGAGCCGGTAAGGCCGTTGTGTTTGCGTTCCTTGCGCGTGTTTCAGAGATGAATTGAAGTGCAATACTGACTCATACTCTGCACTGCAGTCACGGACTGTCACGAGCGCCGCACCGGACGAGCTGTCGTCGATCTTGTCGTCCTATGACCTGCAAGTGTCGTCCTCGTCGTCCATGGCACGGTACTTGGAGTCTGTGCGCAGTCGAACGCTCAACGAGGCCAAAGCTGCCGCCGCAACCGCTTCGGGAGACCGCTCTCCGTCCCAGGCGTCCTCAACAAGCAGCAAGACGGCGTGCTACACCAGCAACGCCATCACTGGAGATATCAAGCGCACCGTGACGGAGAAGGAGATCCAAAGACTGTTGGCTTCCGTGCGGGATAAGCTGCAGTTGGACAACAACTGGTCCAAGCGCGTGGATGGGCTCAAAGAGCTGCAGAAGCTAGCGCAGCGTTGTGACAAGGCCGACAACCGGGACGTGTCGCTCTTAGCTTTATCTCTGGGCTTTCGGACAGTCCGAGAGCGGCTGTGTGCGCAAGTGAACGATCTGCGCTCGTCCGTCTGCCGAGAGGCATGCACGACGGTCCAGACGCTCGCTAATGTGCTCCGCGACGCCTTTGACGCGCACGCTGAGGTGTGTTTGGGAAGTCTACTCAAGCAGACGGTTGTTACGATCAACGTAATCTCCACGGCAGCGGACACTACGATCCGCAGCATGCTCGAGAGCACAAGCAACGGCTACGCGCGCGTCATCCCCAAGTACGTGGTGCGCTGTTTGTGTTGTGTTTAATCTATCAACGTGTGATGGATGCACTAATGGTTCGTGTGTGGACGTATGCGGGCGTGTGTACAGGTTGATGGAGTGCGTGCGGTCGACCAGTGGCGTGCTGCGGTACAACGCGGTGTGCTATCTCACGCTGACGCTACAGCGGTGGAGTGTCAGTTTCTTGAGCAAGTATGTGGGCGTATTCGTATCTTTGCTTCTTGTCAGGATCTGTGCACAGAGGGATAACATTCTCACGATTGCTGTGCGTGCTTTGCTGTCGGTGTGTTGGGTGTTGGGAGTGTAGACACTCAGAGCTCTTTGTGCCGATCATGCCGTCTCTGCTTCGAGATGCAATTGGCGATGTGCGTGCACAGTCAAGGAAGTGCTATTGGGCCTACCACTTATTGTTCCCGGTACGAATCTCTCTTCCAAGGATTTGCTTCAAAGTATCATCGGGAAGCAGTAGTATTGACGTCTGTGTGCTGGTGTTCTGACTTGGTATCGGGAGCGCAGGCAGAGGCAGAAGGCATCTTCGCGAGTTTGGACCCGTCCACTCAAAAGAACGTCCGCGATGACTCGTCCCGACTCACAGCAGGCGAAGCACGGGGTGCAAACTCAAGCTCTACTGGGGATTCATCATCCCAAGAAGCCGAGACCAGTGCTCGCCCAGCGTTCGCTCGCAAAGCCAGGCCTCAGCGCTCCTCAGCTCCAGAATCCATCAAAGACGCGCAACCAACTACTTCAACTGCCCAGCGAGTTACTGCGTCGCTGGAGGCTCCGTCCCGAACTGCAGTTAAGCTCCCACCGGTGTCGTACGGACCTCGACGTGTACCTGGCTCAAACTCCCACCTTCCAGACGGGGAAGCGACCGAGGAGAGCTCCCAGTCATCTCGATTGCTCTCTCGAGGCCCGATGCGAGTTGGATTAGCGACTCGAGCAAAGCCGGCAGGTTCTACCAACGTTGGCTCGGATTCCGGGATAGAGAAGAAGAAATCGAGCTCGCAGGGCCCACAACGAGTGCGGAGCATGCCCAAGACGTCGGAGGCCGTGCTCTCGTCTCGACAGGAGGTTTCTAGCACCAATTTTCACTCCAGTTCTTCGCAGAGCGCGTCTTCGAGACCGCAGCGTGTTCAGCGTCTCCCAGAAGCTCAAGCATCAGGTGCGATGGACATTGACGAAGAAACAAGCGGAGCAAAGAGACTGCAAGCGGGATCTAGGTCAAACGCCATGAACCTGACGACGGAAGCGACCATCTTGAGAGCGAAAGCAGCTTCAGCCAAGGCAAGTGACCGACCAAGAAGCGCCTCGTCGCCTTCAGCGCGTCCGGACCAACTGGAGGACATCCTGCGACGCATGGAGAGCAACTCGTGGTCCACGCGCTTGGAGGCGGTGGAGTCTATTGGGAAGCGGCTTCGAAAGCAGCCTGACCAATGGAGCGACAATGCCACGGACGAACACAAGGTGGACGGACGTATTGTGACCGCATTCGTCCAACACATGAGCGACCCGCATTACCGCGTGGCCCAAGGCGTACTCAAGCACTTTTTGCCGTTGTTGCAGCTCCTGGCGCAACACCAGCAGCTGCTCCCGCAGTTGAAAGTCATCCTGCCCAAGCTCTTTCATAAGCTTGTAGACACGAAGGAGTCGGTGAGAACAATGGCCAAGGAGAACCTGGAGTACGTGGCGTCGACATTCGAAAGCTCCACGCTGACTGGTATCCTGATTCCCATGCTGGGTGATGGCAGCAACATGAAGGTGAAAGCCGCCATGTGTCACTATCTGCGTGAGCTGCTGCCTGGAGCTGAAGGCTACATGCGTCAGGGTGCCAACAACAGCCACATGCGGGCGTTTCTGCTCAAGATGGTGCTGCTGACGGGCCCCGAGTCGCCTGTTTCCGTGGCATCTGCGTGTGGTGAGCTCATTTCCCTCGCTGCGAAGCTCTATGGCGCCGAAATGGAGAACGCACTGGTGATGCTGCCGCCGTCCAAGCGCAGCGCCATGTCCAAGGTGCTGAAATCTCGGCGGATTGTACTGAACTGCAGCAATTCGCAGCGACAGCCGGCTGCTTTACCCACCGCGCCGCTGTCCAGTCGCTCTCGTGACGGAGACAGCGATAACCAGGCTATGGGCACCGCCGTAGACCCCACCGAGAAGCCGGAACGCAGCGTCAGTCGCAAGCGAGCCGAGTCACCCAACGCGAACTCGTCGAGTCCATCGTGGAACGGCCAAAAGCGGATCAACACAAGCGCTCGCGACGTGGCGAACTACCGACGATCTGGGGAAGCAAACAGCGTTGTGACTGCCGCAGCGGATGCTTGGGCTGATGAGGCCCCGCGGTATGACAGTCATGCGTCATTTTCCAGCGCGCTCTTTGGTTCGAGCGCGGGAGAACCACGTAAACCCGTGGTGGGACTTGAAGACGCGATTCTCGTGCTGGAAGCCAACAACGCGACGGAGGACGAGCGCAGGAGCGCACTCAGCAAGGTACGCGCTGTTGGAACGACCTTGATGTGATGTTGCTGTATTACGATTGTGGTGTGGGGTTCTGGACGCTGGTGGACTCACGATTTTATGTGATGGATTGTGCTGTAGACACTCAACTTTGTCGAAACAGGCTCGTCAACGCTGTGGGACGAGTTCTTCGGGCGTTTGTTGCTGTTGTTGTTGGACGCAGCCATGGAAAAGGACGTGAATGCGCTCAAGGTGCTGCAGCGGCTTGTGGAGACCCATCCGGCCCGTGCTCAGCCGCATTTCGAGCCCGTGCTGACTCGACTGCTCGACTCGCTTGCCGGCCAAGTCGACGTGGTACGTTCCGGAATGACTGGAGGCTGCTGTTGCTGTCCTACTGCTGTCTCCATCGCTCTGATGTCCGCTAATGTCCTTCGGCGATTGGTATGTGTGCTGTTCAGGCTCGTCATCTGGTAGAACGGACGCTGCGCGCTCTAGTGAGTTCTGCTGAAGATCACCATCTCACGCTGCAGTTTCTGACGCCAATGATCTCGAATACCGAGCCACCGACGCTGCAAGTGGTTCTGCACTTGGTCAAGGTGTGTCTGGAGGCCTGTGAGCACGCGTTGTCCCAGTCGGCGGCCTTCCTGCGGACACCGGAGAATGCTGAGCGTCTACTACGGCCACTAACGCGTCGGTTGGGCCACAGTAGCTCCAGTGTGCGCAAGAGTGTGGTGGACTGCCTGGTGGCCTTCCACTTTGCCGCCAAGGAGGACGCGTCGCTGCTGTCCAAGCACTTGACGGCTGAGCTGGACGACACCCGCAAGCGACTGGTGGAGATCTTTATCGACCGCGCCAAGATGGAGCGGCACCACGCGCTGTCGTCCTGAGGACCGGCGGCAGGAGCCCCCTCGTGGAGCGACAGTGGAGGTCCAGCCAGTAATTTATTCCCGAGCGAGGCGCATTGAGATCTAGGGATTGAGATCTAGGGAGCTGCCGCTCGGGTGTTCCCAATCGACCACTGAGTTCCCACGAGTTGCCATCATTTTGGTGCACCTCGCCCTCGATGACTCACCCACATCAAGGCCAGAATGAGCCAATCACAGGGAAGATGGGGTCTAATCTAGCAGCTGCTCGTGATACCAAAGAAGCCCCGAGTTGCCGCGTTGCGAGCTTCTTGTCCATTCCTTCCCAGTTCTGTGAGCTACTGCCGACCTATTCCTGCGCCTCCATACCCAAGCACGCGACAAGACCTCCTCGCCCCACACCCTCGCTCATTTCCCTAGCTCTTCTCTACATGGAGGATCGACCAGTGTGGGGGGGTCGGTCGGTCGACCAGCGCGCAAGGGAGACATGGATCCCGGCCGCGCAAGACCACGAGTGCCCCGCTCCCTCCAGGCGAATCAGGGACAAG
>JAADYK010000699.1:0-15297 GCA_023338225.1 Halophytophthora batemanensis
GAGCGTCCGCAGCACGGCGCACCGGGCGTCTAGCTCTAGGACGGTGACCAGCTCCTTACGGGTTGAGACCCATGGGAGTCCGGCCAGCTCCTCTAGGACCCAGGCCGTGGTGGCCTCGCGAGCGGAGGCGGAGCGGCGGTACCTCTCACCACTGCAATCAATAATATCGAGGGGACACCCGAACCTGCGTTTCACATTCCCCGTCTTTGCTTCTTAGATCCGAGCCAAGAACGTGACTGGCGGTGGCGTCTCGAAGGGAGCTTTCTGCTGCTTGGCGGAGGTGAATGCCAGCTCTCCGTGTCCTGGGGTCGGTGCGCGCGTATACGGCTGCTCCTCTGAGCTGCCGTGTCGTAGCGTCCCAGACTTCCTTCTCGCGACGGATTGTCCTGTTCCTCTGCATCCAGAGGTTGGCGATGCTAACTGCAATCGCCACCCACCACACTTGTTCCAGCGCTGCGTCCGCGTGCTCCTGATCGTAGTTGCTGTGTCGTGCCGCTAATGCTGCTTGCAACGCTTCTGGCACCTCGGGGGCGGCTCGTCGTGCTATAGTTTCGAGGAACTCCTGCACTTCCGTTGGGATCACTGCTCGCTTGGTCCATTGGTGTAGCAGTCGCTGCCAGCAGTTGGTGGCACTCAAAGGATAGCCTTCGCGACTTGCATATTCTTGATTGTCAGTTGTACGCCCCAGGATTTGCCGCGGACTGCTGGCGCTAGCTGGAACGCTACCCCTTCGTCGAGGGCGTGCCGCTGCAGCGTGAACCAAACCTGTTGGGCACTTTCCTCTCCTGTCTCCTCGATCCACCTGATGCAACTGGAAGACACCCGTTGTTGTCGTTGTTGTCGTTGGTGGGCCTCGGCGGCCTTGGACTGCGCCGTCGGCTATCGCCTTCCAGCGGAAGACCGTCGATAGGGGTGGCTTTTTCTGCCATGACGAAGTACTGCGTCCATGTGGTCGCCTTCCCATTAGCCCTTGCTTATATCATAAACCTTTCCCATGTCATTTTGCAAGGAGCACTATTGCGTGGACCACGTAAGTCGATCGGGACATCTCAAGCTCATCCGCAAAGACAGCAGCACTTTCACGTACTTGGAGCGCCAACTAGTCGCAGTCTTTCAGCGCCAAAGCGCACCCGCCCCGTATCCGGTACAACTCTCCCTGCGAGCTACCTGAGCTGAGCAGTAAGGCATGGCGGCGGCAGGCGTTCGCGAGACGCCGCTCAGCGCCGCGCAGGACGCGCTGCTGCACTCTCTGGAGCGCCAGCTGCAGCTACGTACGCAGGCCGAGTCCAATGCGTCGCTGATGCAGCAGCAGCGGCGTCAGAAACTTCTCCCGGCAGGCTCCACGAGTGATGCCAGCGAGGCCGCCGCGAGCATGAAGGAGTTCCTGGCGCGTCGGCTCGCGAAGCTCTCTGCGGGTTCCTCGACTGCCGGCAGCGACGAACAGCTCGACGCCGCGTTTCAGCGCTTCGCAGAGCGTGTAGGTGCCTGCACCACGCAGTGGGACGCGCTGTACGCGCACGCACACGCGTCGCAGGCGCTGGTGGCCGAGATGGAGGCCAGCCACGTGCAGGTGGCGGCCAAGACGCAGGCGCTGTACCGCAGCTTCGAGGACGTACTGCAACAAGTGGAAGCTCTGGACACACGTGTGACCGCCATTGCCGCGCCCATGCCGCACTTTACAGCCATCGATGGCGTGGCACACACCCTGGGCTTTGGCGTCAAGTTCGCGGCGCCTTCATCCACAGCCTCGTCGTCTTCTGGCGGTGTTCACATGGAGCGTGTGGGCGCCTCAGCGGCTGCCAGCGCATCTACTTCCACAGACTCCCAGCGTGCCGTGCAGGTCTTCCAGCACCGCCGCGGGATCGACCCCACCACTCCAGCCTTCGAGCAGGCACTGGACAAGATCGACGCCTCCGTGGCTTATCTCAGCGATCATGTACGTCTTGTTGTTGTTGCTGCTACCTGTCCTATAGAGCTGTACCAGATCCTACGACGTAGTGATTGACAGTCTAGATGGCTTGGCGTGGTGCGGTGTGGGCTTGGCTTGGCTTGGCTTGTAGTTGGAGTATCGCGACGCGCTGTGCTACATTGAAGCGTACCGGACGCTCGGGTCTGGAGGCATCCAATGCCTCAAGGACTACGCCATCAGCGGCCTGGAGACGGCACGAGATGCCGTCTACGAAGCCTTGCAGAAGGAGTCGAACGCTGGACAGCAGCCCAGTGCTGTTAGCCAACTGGACGAGACGTCAGCGTACTACGTCAACTTCCAGCTCGTGGCACCAGCACTAGGCGCTGTGGCCAAGCAGCTGGAGAGGCTGAGCACTGCTCCACAGGACAATGCGGACAACCTGCGCGCGCTGGCTGAAGTGACGGACGCTTACGCCACCCAACGCGTGACGCTGCTGTCTCCAGTGCTTGGCACGTGGTTTGAGACGGTCGCCCAGACCACAGATATCGTCAATGTGCTGCGCGTTAGCTGTGCACAACTGCTCAAGGTATGCGAAGCCGAGTTCCGACTCTTCCTCAAGCTCTTTGGGCGGGAGCCCAGCGATGATCTCTTCAGTCTGTCACTGGACGGCGACGCGCAAGACGAGGTCCTGGACGACGCTAAGGAGAGCGCCTTTGAGCGGCTCATCTTCCAGCTCAGTGGACTGCTCTACAGCACGGTGAGACCCCAACTACTGGCGCAGAAAGACCTGGAAGCGCTGTGCGAAGTGGTGCAAGTGCTGCGTAGTGAGGTGATCGAGGGTGCCATCACGCCTCGTGCAGCACTAGTAGGCTCAGCGGAGCCGGTGATGCACCGTATGATCCAGGACGCCCAGGAGCGACTCATCCTGTGCATGCAAAAGTACATTCGCGACGAGATCGAGGGCTTCACGCCCAGTGCCTCGGACCTGGACTACCCCGCCAAACTGGTGACAGCGGAGCAGAACGGGGCCTCGCTGTACGCCACGTGGTATCCGTCACTCGAGCACACGCTGCTGTGCCTGTCCAAGGGCTACCACTTTGTCAACGTACGTCTCTGCGTCCAGAACTCCCGTATAAGAGCCGCACTGACCTCGCAAGCTGTGTGTTGCTGTGCTGCGGTGTAGATGGAGATCTTCGAGGAACTGGCACAAGACGCCATCCAGATCTGCACGGCGTCGCTCAAGATGGCGTCGGCGGACATTGCAGCGAACCAAGGAGGGCTCCACGGCTCCTTGTTCCTGGTCAAGCACCTGCTGACGCTACGTGAACAGATCACACCGTTCGAGATCCGCTTCGCGCAGACCAGCAAGGCGCTGGATTTTACGAGCAGCGCCGACGCCATGAACCACTTGCTGGCAGATGCGTCCACAATCTTCCGCTTTTCGTCGGACAACGGCCTTGTGGGGCTCTTCACTCGCGGCATCCCGCAGATCCAGGAGACCACGTCGGACGTGAAGAAAAACCTGGAGCAGGAGCTCAAGAAGAGCTGCACGGCTTTCATCGACGTGGTGCTGCAGCAGCTCGCACGGCCGCTACTGGCGCTCATGAAGCAGATCGCGAACGTGCAGCAGACGCAGCAAGCCACGGCACTCGACTTTCGCCAGTGCAGCTTCACAGCGCCAACAGAAGTCAACAACGTCCTGGCCAGCGTCTCGCACCAACTGCACGAGACGTTGCCCCAGATCCTGCAGACCATTCGCCTCTATCTGCGCAACTCGTCCACCGAGACCATTCTCTTCAAGCCTGTGCAGGCAAGAAGGCAGTCTGCAACTTGGGCATACCAGTCATGAGTGGGAAGATACTAACCCGGATGTTTGTGTGTTTACGGACCTGACAGAGGAACTTGTTGGACGCCGTGGAGAGCCTCCAGACGCTCATGACGCAGACGTACACGCCCGAGGAGCTGGAACCGTGTGAGGAGATCTTCCTGGTCGTTCTGGAGCAATTGCGTGCGCTCTAGCCGCAGTCACTCGCTGTAACCGCTATGTTACATGATTCGCGTATCGTTGTCAGCTCCACGCTTCTCCAGCTCTCGTACTTCCTGTCTGGCTGTCTTGCGATGCTCAGCGCTCCGCGTTCTCTTCAGTGTACTCACTTGCCATCAGGAGCTTTTCCAGAGCTTCTCGTGCCTTCATCCCAAGTCGACGCTGCGCTTCACCGCAACGCACGTGCTCCACCTCGCTCTCCCGGCCACGCTTACGAAGAGCGGTACGGAGTTCCTGGAAGGTGGCGTACTTGGCTGACAGCCCCGCGATCTTGGCTGCACTCAGTCCTGGTGCCTGCATGAGCATCATCTGGTAGATCTCGCCCACCGTGAACTGCGTCTTCTTGCGGAACTGCGCGTTGAACGCCGTGAACGTCTGCGCCGGCATACAAAAGAGCTGCGCAAACTCCTCCAAGCCACTGGAACTGATGGTGTTGGGAGGAAGGAACACTGAGCCAGCGGGACGAGCAGTCAAGCGCTGACAAGACGGGAACTTGGCTTGCAGTCTTGCGTGCACACCTGCCAGGAAGGCCACCGTCTCATCCGCGTTCTGGCAGAGCTGCACGAAGAAGTCGTTCTGCACCTGAGTACGGCACATGGCAGTGCGTAGTCCTCCAGCTCGTACGGTCGTCTGCTGGGTTAGTGAGCCTTCCACCAGGTAAATCACGTGTGTGAGTCCGCAAGCCTTGAGTCGCGTCTTCTGCTCCGCATAGCGACGGTCGATGATACTGCCCGAGAGATCGTGGACGGCCTTGCGCTCCACAATGGCGTTGAGTACAAAGTCCTGGGTTGCCTCACCCGTACGACACCGTCGAGCCACCCACTGTACGTCGCCCACGTTGAGCGCGCAGACCTCACAAGCGACGTTCTTCTCCAGCAGTTTACGCTCCAGGATGCTGCGATTCCGGCGCGACAAGATCTCGCGGTGGTCCAGCAAGAGCACGAGCTCCCACTCGTCGCTCTCGCGGATGAGATCGGTGGGTTCTCGGGCTTCTGGTGGTGGTAGAAGCTCGGGTCCCAGGCTCCTCTGCGCCGTGGCTGGCGGTTCCCTGCTTGGTACTGCGTGGCTTCGAGTTGATGCCGCAGCCGCGTCGTCGTCCGAGTCGGAAAGCTCAATGCAGACCACGTCAGTACTGGAAGCAGGCTCTGGTTCCGGCGCTGGCGTTGGCGGATCAAGCCGCACCGACAGACTTCCGTCCAGAGCTGCTGCCGCTGCGTTTGATACGGTGGACGGAACTAACGCTCCGGGACAGAGCTGGGCACTCCACTTGCCCTTGTTTGTGAGATAGAGCAGCCCGGAAGCTGAGCGACACACCACCTCGTGTACATTGGTCAGCGATGCTAGACAAGCTCGAAGCTTGGCGATGTTGCCGTCGTACTGCGGAAAAGAGCAGCGCAGGCGTCATAATCAACGTCAGAAAGGGGTTGCAAGGCAATTCTCGCACAGAATGAGAGGTTCACGCACCCCAGAGTCCTGCATGCGCTTGAGAAGCGAGTCTACGGCCACGGCGCCAGCTTCATCCGTCGCGTTGGCCTGCTCCAGCGCCAGCAACACGTACCACGGCTCTAACATCACCCCACAGCACGGCTATTAGCTCACACTCCAGCACCAATCCACGGCCAGGTGAACCTTATAGAAGCGGGAGGACACTTACGCTTGCGGTAGGCAGGCACATACTCGCGCTGTGGGCGCTCCAAAGTCGAGGAAAAGCGAGCTGGAGCTGGTCGTTCAGGTGGTGACGCTGGTGTTGGCGTTCTCACTGGCGGTGGAGACGGAGCGCGAGCTGGACGCTCGGCGGGCTCTTCGACCTCTAGCAGCTGATGTTTGCGCAGGATGGCGTGCACCTGGTTGGCCAGGTAATTGCCGATGTTCTTGAGCTGTCTGGCCTCCCGTGCACTGCGCAGAGGCAGCGGATGTGCGCGGATGGAGGTGATGGCGCGGCCGTAGTTGCTCGCCAGGTGCGAGGACTCGCGCACGCGCGACTTCAGCTTCTGCAGCTCCTCCACCAGCACGTCGTTCGCTTCGTGCGCGCAGCCCAGCGCGCTGCGCTTGCGCTTGCGGCCGCCGTCGCTCCCGGCAGCAGCAGCAGCAGCAGCAGCGCCTCGGCCCGCAGGTGCCATCTTCGCCCTGGAAGTGGCGAGGCGTGTCTGGGAATGTCTTGGCTGCCAGAGCGGACGTGATTGGTCAGCGAACAGTATTGCAGAGTCCTTTCTGCCAATGGGAGGCGGCGCCGCATTTGAACTTTCAAAGCTGCTGCCATGTCACTGATTCGAGTCAACGACAGTCAAGAAAGCCGCGCCAACGGCCAAGTCAACTCGGCGGAAAAGCTCCAAGCGCATTCCGCGACCACCTTCCACGGCTCCGTGACCACCTTCCGCGGCTCCGCGATCACCTTCCACGGCTCCTCGTGCTGCACCTGTGCGCTCCTTCCCGACTTGCTCGCATTCCCTGTCGCGTGGTGTCTCCACTCGTGTCGGCCTCGTGCCTGGACTCCCCGCCCCGCCCCAGTCGCCCCTCCCATCCGCGATGCGCCGCTTTGACGCCGACAAGGAGAACCGAGTCGCTGCGAACGCCGCTAGCCGCTCCTACCGCGGGCTGCAGTCGTCTCGACAGGTGAAGCCCACGGCGGTGTCCTCTTCGTCCAGCTCCACGCTCATGAAGCGTTCGCACCAGCAGCACACGGCTGACTCGCGGCACCCACGGAAAGCTGGCGACCGAGTGGCAGCTCCGGCCAAGCGCCAGCAGAACGGCGACACGGCGGCCCACACGACCGCGCACCGCCACGGCGCGGGTGCGTTCAAGGCTGCAGCCAGCGCCTCCACGTCCTCAGCCATGTCGTCCAGCGAATTACGCGACCACAACCGCCGCGCCGCGAACACCAGCGCTTCTACTGCTGGTGCTAGTGCTACTGCTGCTTCCACGGACACGGCAGGCGCCAAGGGCAAGAAGACGTGGAAACTGAGCGACTTTGAGATCGGCAAGCCACTAGGCAAGGGCAAGTTCGGCAACGTCTACTTGGCGCGCGAGAAGCAGTCCAAGTACGTGGTCGCGCTCAAGGTGCTGAACAAGGCGCAGCTCATGAAGTCCAGTATGGAGCACCAACTCCGTCGCGAGATTGAGATCCAATCGCATCTACGACACAAGGCCATCCTGCGTCTCTACGGCTACTTCTACGACGCCAAGCGCGTGTATCTCATCATTGAGTACGCGCCGCAAGGCGAGCTGTACAAGAAGCTCATGCGCGTGGGGCGCTTCTCGGAGCAGCAGTCGGCCAGGTACATCCAGGAGCTGGCCCGAGCGCTCATCTACATGCACAGCAAGCACGTGATCCACCGCGACATCAAGCCGGAGAACCTGCTCGTAGGCTTCTCGGGGGAGCTTAAGATCGCCGACTTTGGCTGGTCGGTCCACGCGCCGTCGTCACGCCGCACCACGCTCTGCGGCACGCTGGACTATCTGCCGCCCGAGATGATTGAGAACAAGCCCCACGACGAGAACGTGGACGTCTGGACGCTCGGCATCCTCATGTACGAGTTCCTCACGGGCGCGCCGCCCTTTGAGACCGAGAACACCAAGGAAACGTACCGCCGCATCGCGCACGTGGACCTCAAGTTCCCCAGCTACGTGTCCACGCAGGCCCGGGATCTGCTGGTCAAGATCCTGCGCCACGACCCGCGCCAGCGCATGCCGCTGGACCGCGTGCTGGAGCATCCCTGGATCTTGCAGCACTGTCAAGGCTGAGGTGGTAGACGATCACTGAACAACGCGAATGTCCGTAAATCTAACTTCTGCCGTAACGTCGACGCCTCCGATGCTATGGCTGCTTACGCTGGTGCGCACGCTGACTGCGCTCACGACTGGTTGTTCTTGATGGGTGGAAGCGCCGCGTCGGCTTCTTCCTGCGCGGCCTTGAGCGCTTCCTGCGCCTTGCGCCGCTCCTCGCGGTGCGTGTCCGCGATCTTCTGGTAGTTCTCGGGCATCTCGAACTGCTTCACGAAGCTCTCGGCCTGGCACACGCAGAGCAGTGAGCGCGGGCGCGTTTCGCCGGCATAATAACACACGCCGTGGGCAGCCTGGCAGCGCACGCACCTGTTCGTCCAATGCTTTCTTGCGCTCGTCAGCATTGGTCTGGAAGGTGCGATAGACCTCGGAGCGCTGCGCCTCGTGCTCGGCGGACTGGAGCGTCTCCTCGTTGAGACGCCGCAGGTCCTGCAGCTTCTGCTGCACCTCCTCGTGCGCGGCGCGGCTGCGCTCGTACGTGGCACGGTTGGTCTGCCGCACGATGTAGGCCGAGTCCTCCATGATCTCGCGCACCATGCGCGACGTCTGGCCGCCCATTTCCGCCGCCGCCTTGCTCCTGCTGCTGTGTGGGTGGCGCGACTTGCTTGAGTCGCTTGGTATCAGTTCCAGAACTGAGTCGCCGAGGGGGAAGGCTGAGTACAGCGGCAATGGGCTCCGACGTCGAGGAGTGACGGTCTGAGGTGTCCGACAGACAACCCCTCACGGATAAACCTCGACCGGCTGGGAAACCCCTCTGTATCATTCTGACCGCTTGGAGGTTTTGAGGTTCTGCCTTCCAAGCTCGATCGGTTCGCGCCACCTGATTGGCTCAGCAGTCGTGGTTACAGAAGTTGCAGAGGCAAAGGCCTCCGTCACACGAGGAGGCTTCCTGCGAGCGGGCGTTCCCATTAGCAGAAACGACGACAGTCGCGCGCGCTGATTGGCGGATATCCCGAGGCCCCGGGATCCTGACCAGTTACAGGCCTTTCAGGTACAGTGGCGCAAAGTGTATCACTGGCCACGATTGACTGGGAACAGTATGCCATACTTGGACTCAGTGAAGCGCGTGTGGTCCACTTCTCCGAGCGCGGCCGAGAGCGCAGCAAGGGTGCAGCAGCAAGCGCGCAGCAGCAGGCAGCAGAAGCAGACGAAGATGGCGGCGTATCTGCAGGAGATGATGAACCGTAAGGCCCTGAGCGCGGGCACTGGATGCTGTGTGTGTGTGCGTGTGTGTGCACGAGGCGACACAGCGCGCAGTCTGCTGCGGTGGTGGTGGACGCGTGCGAGTGCGGGGCGGTGTGCTGACGGCTGCGGGTGCTCTTGGCGTTGCTTCCCGTTAGAAACGATCTCGGTGATCACCAACGACGGCCGCAACATCATCGTACGTGGCTCGGAGGCATCGGGGTGCCCAGGGCACCGTTGGTAGCATCGCGTTGCTGCGTAGTGGAGGCGCTGACGAGGCTGTGCGGGGTGGCGCTGGCTGTGGTGTTGCGCAGGGCGTGCTGAAAGGCTTCGACCAGTGCGTGAACGTGGTATTAGACGATAGTTTTGAGCGCGTGTTCTCGCTGAAGGAGCCCGTGGAGGCGGTGGAGCTCGGGCTCTACATTGTGCGCGGCGACAACATGTACGTGCTCGGCTCTTGCGTTGGTGGCTGCCAGTCCGCGCTTGCTTGCTGGCTTGGCACTCTGCACTCAGCACCCTGCACCCTGCACCCTGCACTCTGCACGGTGCTCACCTGCTCGTTGTCCTTGTTGCCGCGCAGCTCGGTGATCGGCGCGGTGCCAGACAACATCCGAGAGCAGGTGATCGACGACCAGACGCGCGCGGCGCCGCTCAAGCCACTGGTCCATTAACCGCGCAATAATTTACGAGTGCAGCCTTGGCAACCAGCAGGCCGCTGCGATTGCCCCAGTGTCCAGCCCACGGCCACCGCCTTGGCACTCCTGTCATGGCAGTGCCATCCAGGCGGGGGCTCGTTTCCATTTGCGTTGTACGCCGCCCCGCGATGCGAAAGGCGACCCCCATCGCAGCGTCCGTGTGTCCGTGCACGAGCACCGGGCAGCCTGCTTTGGCGTCTCTCCACGGAGCAGGAGCGCCTGCAGCCACTGACGCAGCGCAGACCCTTGAGCACGTCAAAGCTGCCCGGCCATGCCCAGCGACGGCCGCTTCCTGGCTCTCGCGGGGCCGCCCGACAGCAAGCGGCCCAGGTCCTCGCTCGTCTTCCATGCTGGTGCTCACTTTATCCGGAGACACGCAGTCCTATCCGGACGCCTGCTTCACCCAGCATTTCCCCCACACAAAGACAAAGAGGCGAGCATGGCGGCGAGCGTGGAGCTGCTGGCACGGAAGAGCGCTGCGTGCGCCCGCCGCTGCGCGCAGCTGGGCGGCGTCAGGCTGGCGTCGAGCGAGGCGGGCGCCAGCGCTGCTGCTGCGTCCGTCGCTGCCCCTGCTGCTGCCGCTGTCGCTGTCGCTGCACGGCCCAACTGGCTGGAGCTCGACTGCGGAGATGTGCCCGTGCACCCGTGCGAGCAGGACGCCGAGGTGAGCGAGATGCTGCGCGGCGGCCACGCCATGCAGATCGCCAGCGCCAAGATGCTGGACGCGAAGGTTCGTGTGTGCGTGTGTCCTGCACTTGTCCTCGGTTGGCGTTGCGGTCGTGTGGTGCGCTGGGTTCTCACAGGTGCCGGGGTGCAACAGGTTGGCGGGGCGGCGTCATACTCCTCCGCCCACGTCGCAAAGCTCAAGGTGCGGCATTGCCAGCTCGAGAGGGATACCTTACAGGCGTGTGCAGCTCACGCTCCAATTGCTCGTGGCATAACGTGTTGTGTTGGCGGATTAGGAGCTGCAAGCGACGGAGAACAAGGCTGTGGAGCGCATCGAGCAAGCTGTGCGGACGGAGGGCTTCCGCTTCCGTCCGAGTCTGCTCATCCCGGCCGTGAGCCTGAGTAGCACAGCTCTTGGCGGTGTGTTGGGCGCTCTCGGTGACAACGTGAGCACTTCGTACGTGACTGGCGTCAAGATGGCCGTGAGCGACTACTACAATGACCAGGTCCGCGAGCTCTACGAGCGGAAGCCCGAGCTGGTGGAGCTGAAGGAGGTGCGCTTCGCTATCTCCTTGGCTGCACTGCCTTGCGGACAGTGACGGACAGTACTGACAAGTTGATGTGGCACGGCGTTGTGGATCTCTGATCCGGCAGCTCTTTAAGGTGGCGCGGAATGAAGAGCAGGAGTTTGTGGACGAGCACACGCCCGACATCCTGGACCCGAACAAGGGCGAGCCCGACGCCGTAGCCAACTTCGCCAAGATGTCCTGCAAGGTGCTCTTGCAGGCTGCCAAGGTGCTGTAAGGAGTGTGATGCACAGGGGGGTCGGAATGGCCCGACACGGTGGCCGTTTGGGCGCCAACCACGCCGAAAGGTGACGAAATGCACAATGATTCGATTGCTGCTGGTCTGTGTGTCGATTCAAGCAGCGTACTAGTGCTCGACTCGCCAGCGAAGACAATGCTCGTCACTCTGTGGACTTGAAAAGCAGCACGTGGTGCTGGTCGGCGCGGAAGAAGAGCAGGAACTGCGTGTCGTAGGCGATGGAGCAGCCGAAGCCCTTGCCCACGATGCAGTGCCAGGTCTGTCCGTACTTCTGGTCGAAGTACTTCTTCATGTCCGTGGCAATGTCCTTCTCGATCGCGTTGGGGTTGGTCTGCAGGATCTTGACGAGGTGCGCCACAGCCTCGTCTTTCATGGCTGTCGACAGCTCCAGCCGCAGGATGGAGATCTTGGGCTCGCGTCCGGACGACTCGCCCTCCTGCTGCTGCTCCGGCTGCTCCGAGTCCCCCTGCGCGTCATCTACCTTCGCGTCCGGCATGCTTCCTTGGCTGGCGTTGTCTGTCTGTGGTAGTGACGGTAGCTTTGGCTATGCGTCGCTTCGACGCTGCCACAGAGTGTTGGTCTCAAAATATCCCCAAAACGAAAACAATCTATGAATGCTGGTCACGAAAAGTCTACGCTCTTTATCCCAGCAGGACTGCTGCCCATTGGGGGGGAGCTTAGTCTAAAGGAGCTGCCATTGGTCACGATTGGCCAATGGGGAGAAATATGTCGACAAACAGTTCAGACATTACGATAAACGATTCAGATTTGCCCCCAAGACCAACACTCGTTTTCGGAATGCAAACACGCATTCATTCCCTAGGTCGTGTCCTCCTGCGTCCTCCCCCACCTCTGCGTGCGTGGCAGGCTACCGGGTCATATAGGTGACAGGCTACCGGGTCATGTAAGGCTGCACGGGCACGAGCGGCGCCAGCGCATCCTTCCAGGCCGGATTGGCCTCCAGTCTTCCGAGGAAGATGCTGGGGCCGATCTGCGCGCTGAGTCGCGCCACGCAGTCTCGCGCCGCGAACCTGGCGAGGCGGTGCGTGCCCTGCAGCGTGAAGACCAGCGGGTCGAAGAAGAGCTCCAGGTAGCGCTTGAAGACCTTCTTGCCCAGCGCCGAGCACATGAGCGGCAGTTGCTTCCACACTGTCTCCTGCAGTACTCCCGTCTGCGGGAAGTGGCGTAGAATGGCGAGATCCGCCACCAGCGGCAAGTAGCGCACCGCCAGCTCCGGCGCTACGTCACAGAGTTCACGTACCATGTAAATGGCGCCGTCGCTGTGCTCCCAGGGCTCCTTATCGCGGTGCTCGTGGCGCTCAAAGAGCTTGGGCTCCAGTGAGCAGCACGAGAAGGCTTGTTTGCTCAAGTGCTTCTTCTCCGAGCGCATGAGTTCGTCGTACTCTTGCTGGGACATGGCCGGCTGCTTCTTGGCCAGTAGCAGATACTCGTCCGTGACGGCCGTGACGCGGTCCAGCGCTTCTTGGCCGTACGCGCGAATAACGTTGCCCAGGGCGATGGCAGCGTCCTCACGAACCGACCAAATGTCGTCCGACAAGTGGTCGATCCAGAGGTGGTAGAGCTCGTCCAGGAATGGACGACACTCGTCTGGGAAGCCCAGTACCAACTGCGCCGACGCCAAACACGCCGCGTCACGGACCAAGTTGGACACGTCGTAGAAGCAGATGAGCAACGCCTGCATGAGCTTCCCCACGTGTGGACGCACGGCCGCGGCTTCCACTTTCGTGCCCAATTCCGCGATGCATTGGCATGCCGACTCCCGCACACAGTGACTCGTCATGGACACGTAGTAGTCCACAATCTCCGTGGCGTACTTGGCCACCATGGCGCGACCTTGATCGCCCATGATCAGTCGCCAGCTATCCTGCGAGTACTTCTGCACACGCTCGGCAATGTAATAGCGGTTGAGGCACATACGCGGCACCAACTTCGGTAGATACGCATCCCGTCCTTGGGTCTGCAGCTTGAGCAGGAAGGCGCGCGTGGAGATAGAGGCGGCGTAGCGCACCTGGCACCAATTGTCCTCCATGCCACGCACAATGCACTTGAGGAGCGTGTCGCTTACACTGTGCATGTGCGCATCCAGAAAGCCTTCAGGCGCGTTCTCACACAGCGCCGTGATGGTGTCCAACCCCACCACACGCACGTGGCGGTTGATGTGGAAGCAACTCTTGGTGGCCACCAGATCCAGGATCTTTGGCGTAAGGTACACAAAAGCAGCACTGCCGTCCGCCGTCGGCTTCTCCTCCAAGAACGCGGCCCCGCTGCCCTTCAAGATGTACTTGAGCGCTGACAGCGAACTTTCCAGCGCCTTCCAGCCACTCACGTCGTCCAGACGATACGGCGTGGACGGCGTGCGTGGCGTGGCTTCAGGCGATTGAGGCGGCGTCTCCATGCCGTTGGTGCTCACGTTGTCGTCTACTTCTTCGAATCCAGTCTCTTCAAAGTCAGGCGAGCGACTCAGATTTGACTCCACGGACTCGACGATCTGCGGCGTGAACTCGGTCGTGACCCAGGTCAAGTCCCATTTGGCCAGTACACCCAGCAGCTTGGCTACGCACATGCGCACACGTGGCTCGTAGTACTCCATGTGGCGGTGCACAGCCTGCTTCACCGTCTCTGTGATGAACTGGTCCGTGAATGGGGCGACCTCCGTCACATACAGCGGCAGTTCGGGCTGCTTGATGCTAAAGTCCGCGTTTGCATCCGCATCCGGCACGTGCAGATAACGCGCTAGCAGGTCGCGCACCACCACGAGGAACACGGCAATGGGCTCCCAGCGCTCCGTGCCGTACAGAAGCAGCGTGCTCAGCTCCTGCTGCAGCAGCTCGCGCTTGTCCTCCTCGCTGCCGTTGCCAACTGTCTCCGCCGACATCTCCGAGTCGGCCGTGGGAGACTGCGGCAGGGTCTTGGCGGGTGCATGCGGCTCCAGCAGCGCCAGCGCCGCCTGTGCTGTGCTGATCGCGCCCTGCGGCACCTTGGAGCGGTTCTTGATCGTGCGCAGCGCGCTCTCGGCACGCGACAGCTCCATGCTTCCACTTCTCGCTCTCCTGTGACTTTGCTTGGCTTTTCGGATCTGGAGGTTGGGCTGGCGCCTTCCTCTGCTGCGGGCAGGTGACAAGTTGCCGAATGAGGGGTTGTCCGACGGCTTTTGAGTGACGATGCTGGGAAGAGTTGCTCAATGCGGGTGCATTTACCTGGAGAGGTCAAACTGCGTTTTTCTGGTAGGTGTACCACAACATAGTACATGGACGCCATTCACGGTGACGATTCGTTGGAGTCAAGCAGTGATCACGTAAATGAAGACTCCCATTGGCCCCAACCTGTCAACTCCCAGCTGAACCTGCGTCGAGAAAGCCACGTTACTCCACATTTCACGATAAAACGGCGAGAGTTTAGACACTCGACCACTTCAACTTGAACGCTGCTACCACTTTACCACTGAGTTCCCACGAGACACCATCAGTTTTTGTCAAACTCATGCCCCACTACCCACTGACACCAACACCAGGATCGACCACTTGTTGCTAGCTCATCTTCTCGCCACTCCAGATTCCTCGTAGCTGTCTTCCTACTCGCACAGTCGCCATTCCATTTATTCCCAGCTTTGCGAGCTACTACCGACCCATTCTTGTGCCTTCACACTCAAGCACATGGCAAGACCTCCTCGCTCCACCCTCCTCGTTCATTTCCCAAGTGTTCCCTCGGTGGGAGATCGACCGGTGTGGTGGGAGCGGTCGGTCGACTAGTGCGCAAGGGAAGACATGCATCCCGGCCGCGCAAGATCATGAGTGCTCCGTTCGCTCCGGGCAGATCGAGGACAAGGCGCAGTCCCAGTGGGAAGAGTACTACACGATGAAGACATACTCGTGCTTGCATTGCAGTCTGACACTCCACCGCGACGTGAACGACGCGCGCAACATCTACCTGAAGAGCGAGCAGCTGCTCACTCGGGATCCTGGAGTCTGGGTGGCCGGAGATGCCTACTCCGTGGTTCTTAGTTGCGGCAGGTCTTCTAGAACCAGAACGGTACTTTGGTATCTCATGGTATATATCGAGGCGGCTCGATGTTTCGTTCGGATCTACAGCAGACAGTATCACTCAAGACAGCTCAGCTCAACCTCGTCACTTCGCCGCTACAAACCTCGATTTCCTGACCCTCTTCTTCAACAGGC